>JAOQMS010044660.1:0-10056 GCA_027563885.1 Erythroxylum longipes | reverse complement strand
TTTGTGATTATTTTATAATTTTAAATTTCAAAATGTTAGTTTATTAAATTTAAAATATTCTCCAATTGTCTTTTTTCTTCCATCTGATAAACAAGAGAGACGCCTGGTTTCTCCAGTTTCATCAAAATGGATACTTATTATCTCAAACACGCCTAGATGTGATTATTAGGTCACCTAAACCTCAGAATCTTCGTACATTTAACCAGTTACATAGTATAAAGTACAGGATAATGCTCAAGAAGCTTTATTTGACGCTCGTTAAAGGATTGACGTAGGTACGAAAAGACAGGTAGAATACAACTATTTAGTTAAAAAATAGGAACAACTTTTCTGTCGATGCATGTAGATTGGAGAGATTGTAACTAATTCCCACAAATTGTTCAAGAAAGCTAATAAGGTCTATATATGGATGAGGAGCATTGAACCAAAAGACAAAGGATAAGTGTGTATGCGGTCAGCTAAATTTGTACACAAACCAAAGTCATAATACATATGTCACCTATTTGTACAGGTTAGGCAATTTTCATACATATATGTCCAATCAATACATATTTTTCTTGGTAAGTTTGATTATTACATTAATACATATGATCTAATCAGTAAAGGCCAAAGATTAGAAAATTAAACAATGCTATTATTTTTTTCCGTAGATTACCTATCCAATGCCGATTAATGTTCTCTTTTCACGTAAAAACAACTTACTAAACTCAATTAAGTTTTGGTTTTAATATTCTACACATCTCGATCACATTATGAGTAAGGAATGTGTTAAGATATATGTTAAAATAACTAAGCAAGAACATAATCACAATGATAATGTTATAAACAGGATCTTTGCATATGCATAAATAACAAATAATCACATACTTGGACAATAGTTGTATCCTCACCGGTTAAAGGATTTTTTTTCTGTAGATCTTACACTCTTCTTTTTCTTTCGTATGAAACAAAATAAAAGCAGAAAACGAAAACACAAGCAGCGTGTTTCTTCATATCGTTCTGTTGTTTTTAAACATACCAAAAACATTAACTACCTTTTGTAGTTATTTAAAGAATATTTACTATTATACCCCTCATAGGTGTATATGATGCAATATCCCCCACTCACACATGATGAGTTTTAATTAAAAAAGATTCTGCCGTGCTCATACTTGTTCAATAACCGGTGTGACCAGTATACGACGAGAGCACATTGCCATATATCTGTTAGGAGTATATGACATCCCGATTAACAAATTGATCCTAGGACTTATGTGTCCTTAAGTAGGTATTGTATGCTATACCCTATGTTATATCTCGCATTTGCACTTTCGTTTGATCTCATTTAATTTCTTGTGTCATGACTATATTCAAATTCTCTACTAAAAAGACAATGGACATTTATGAATACTTTTCATGTGAGTCAATGATCTAAATAAATGACCTTCCTCTGTTCTCAATTCTCTTTTGAATTAAATTTAATTTACTTTCCCATAATTATTCCATAGGATCGCATCTTGCATGATCTTTTGACAATAACCTAAAGTAGCAAACCTTAAATTCAATTCTCAAGAATGAGACAAAAGTCATAAAGGCATATGACGAGGTTCTTCTCAACCTCAAGGGTCTCACACAATGTAAGACGAGATCTGGAGACTTACATTAATCCCTTTTGTAGTCAGTTTTGCACACATGGTACGAGTCATGTGCTACGGTATTTACCCACTTCGTTTAATTTGAACATCTTACATTCAAGAAATACCGTACAGATGATAATTCAAACATACTTAATGTTTAACTTGAGTTCACTTATCTAGTCAAAACTTGTTCAGAATTCACATCTGCCAACGTAAGACAGATATAGTGATCATTAAATTACTTTGAACCAATTTCCTTGTGACATTTATATCTTAAGTTTCTCGCTCTTAATTACCACCTAGATAATAAACTTCAAACATGTCTCATCTCTAGCAAGCATAAACACCAGAGATGATTTCCCGCGTGAGTGGGTCAATCTCTAATCTGTCTCATATACTTGTGATTCATCCCAAAATATATTTGTGTAAAACATATATATTCATGAATCAAATAATACACAATGTATAATCATCATTATACTAAACCAAACCAAACCAAACATACCCAAATTCCCACCTAAGTAGGGTATGGAGAAGGTAAGATGTATGTAGTCATGCCCGCATCTCCGATGGAGGTACAGAGACTGTTTCCTGATAGACCTCCGGCTACAGTAAGAGCCAAAAATAAATAACAACAAACAAATCAACACAAACAAACACACACAAGCAACAAAAACAAACACACGAACAAACCCAACAAACAAAAAACAAATAGATCAGACCAATGTAAGTACAACACTGTATAAGGATAACAATAGATGTATATGCATGGAGACTATAACCGATAGATTGCACATAAAACTGAAAATATATACATAAATGAAGATGTAAATATGTGAGCTGGCATAAGCAGAGATAAATAAAAATTGAAATGAAGAATTTAATGTAATAAAAATACCAATAAAATAAAATAAAATAAAGACCAATAAAATAAAAATACACTAGGTACATAATATATATAATTACATACATATTTATATACACATACACTTCCTATATGGCCTATTCCTGATCGAACATCGGCAAGCTATTACAATAGAGGTAGAACCTAATCATCTCTTATAGGAGACGCTAATTCCACCCTAAACGTTTTCTACTTATCCTAGGCAGAGTCGTATCCTCATGGGGCTTCAGGAGGAGGGCAAGCAGTCGTGCGAAAGTACGGTCGACTAACAGTTATACTATCCACCAAACTAGGTTTCTACAGCCACGTTATAGCCTTTCGACTCCACAAAGGGCTACATAAAGGAATGACAGGTCGAAACAATACACAAAATACACACGGGTGACCTTTACTACTTTAGACCACTCTAAGTGTCTACCTGTATATTGTTGTCTCCCACACTTCAGATCACAGGTCATGTACTCAGAGCAGTCTAAAGCCCTCTTTACCCCTCACGCCCCTGCGCCCCCTATACATCTAATATCGAAATTCTGCGGCGCCAACTGTTTCTATCGGATGTCATATCCTCAGATAGATTTAATGCCTGTAGGTCCAGTCTTATCTGCTCCTCCCATGTCCTCCTTGGCCTCCCTCGACCTCACGTTCCTTTTACATGAATCCCTTCAAATCGCCTGACTGGTTCCGTCACACTTCTTCTGTGCACGTGTCCGAACCATCACAATCTCCACTCCCTCAGCTTGTCTTCGATAGCCGCAATGCCTAACTTCTCTCTGTACACCCTATTTGGTATTCCAGCTAACATCGTACAACTACAGATCCATGTCAACATTCTCATCTCTGCTACTTCAAACTTTCGCACCTACGCCACCCTCATAGGCCAACATTCAGAGTCATAAAGCATAGCCGGTCGTATTGCTGTCCTATAGAATTTGCCTTTCAGCCTTAGTGGAAATTTCCGATCACATAAGACTCCAGTTGTCGCTCTCCATTTCACCCATCCAGCTTGGATGCGTCATTATACATTATATCCAAAATATGACGTTATAATGAGTGAATATACACAAAGAAATGTTTATCAGTACATGTCAACATCTACGTAGTCCTAGTGACTTTACATGCCCAATGAATACATCTCTGGAAATTGGCTTTGTCATTGGGTCTGCGATCATATCTCGTGTAGATATATATTTCATGTTCACTTCTGTTCGTGCAACTATATCTTTCATATAATTATAATTGGTATCTATGTGCTTTGTCTTATAATGAAATTTGGGGACTTTAGTATAAGTGATTGCAGCTTGACTATCACAATTAATGGTCACTAGATCAATTTCGCTTTTAGTGACTCCCAAATGCACTAAGAATCGATGAAGCCACGTAGCCTCTTATACGGTAGTTAAGAATGCTATAAATTCAGCTTCCATTACGGATAATGCTATGTAAGATTGTTTCTTACTTTTCCATAAATATTGCTCCATAGTTTAGTAAGAATACATATCCTGAGGTAGATTTTCTTTCATCTATATCTCCTCCCAGTCTGCATCGATATACCCTTGTATACATAGATCATTGCCTTGATAACATAATGCATAGTCCACAGTTCTCTTTAGATACCTCAATATTCTCTTTATTTCTTTCCAATGTGCTTGGCCTGGATTTGATTGATATATGCTCACCATTCCAACAGTGTAACAAATATATGGTTTTGTACCATCATTGCGTACATTAGACTTCCAACTGCACTGGTATAGTGAACATTCTTCATTTATTCCTGTTCTTGTGGCATTGACGGGTAATTTCTCTTACTAAGGCCTTCATCTTTAGCAATAGGATTATCAATCGGTTTGGAATCTTGCATACGGAATCGTTCAAGAATTCTTTGAATGTACATCGCTTGTGAAAGTGATAACAATCTCTTTAAACAATCTCTTGAAATCTTGACTCCAAGAATGTATGCCGCTTCACCCATGTCTTTAATTTCAAATTTAGATGATAACCAATTTTTGATTTGCTTAAGGAACACACAGTCATTACAAGCAATTAATATATTATCCACGTATAAAGATAAAATTGTGAATTTATCTTTGGATCTCTTAACATACACACAATGGTCTTCATCGATCATTTGAAAATCATACGAAATGATTACGTTATGAAAATGAATGTAGCATTGTTTGGAAGACTGCTTCAGGCCATAAATCGATTTTAATAACCAACATACCTTATTTTCTTGACTTGCCTTGATGAAACCTTCAGGTTGTTTCATATAAATTTCTTCTTCTAATTATCCATTGAGAAAAGTAGTTTTTACATCCATTTGATGTAATTCAAGATCCATACTGGCTACTATAACTAGAATAAGACGAATTGAAGCAAACTTCACAACAGGTGAAAAAGTTTCCTCATAATCAATTCCCTCCTCTTGTGTATATCCTTTTGCTACAAGGCGTGCCTTGTATATTTCGATACTGCCATCAACTTTTTGCTTTATATTGAGAACCTACTTGTTCCCAATTGCTTTGTGCCCTTCAGGGAATTCAACCAAGTCCCATACTTGATTGAAGCTTAAAGAAGTCATTTCCTCTTTCATTGCTTTCATCAATTCTTCTTTAGCAAAGCCAGTAAGAGCCTCATTTATATTCCTTGGCTCTTCTTCCTCTTGCAGAACAATCATATTAATTTCTCCTTCAATCTCAAAACGACATCAGGGAATTATTCCTCGATTACTTAGTCTTAAACGAGGTTCATCATAAACTAATTTATGATGGATCTGATTGCTCCCACTCGGATCAGTTATGATAGAGAACCTTTTTGTGGAATTGCTCCCACTTGGTTGAAGTTCCTCATCTTAATTCTTTGTAACAGAATCATTCTGATCAAGCGTCTCATATAACAATAGGTCTTTACCTATTTCGCCTTGCTTGGGAAAATCATTCTCCAAGAATGTTACATCTCGCGATTCAAATTCAGTTACCCCTTCATTACCTTGTTCACCAATGAACACTTATCCTTTTAAGTGTTCAAAGTATCTAATAAAAATACTTTTTCTCCCTCTTGGGCCTAATTTTCCATGTTTGTGAGAGAGATCATGAACATAGGCTGCACACCTCCAAGGTTTGAGACTTGACATGTCAAGTCTCCTATCAGTCCACAACTCATATGGTGTGCTAATAACTAACTTCGTGGGCACACGATTAAGTAAAAAAGTGGCTGTTAGCAAGGCATCACCCCAAAAAGTGATTGGTAAATTTGCTTAGCCCATTATGGACCTAATCATTTCTAATAGCGTCCTATTTCATCTTTCAGCAACGCAATTTTGTTGTGGGGTTCGAGGAATTGTTAGTTTCCTATCTATTCCTTTCTTATCATATAAAGCCTTGAACTTGTCAGACAAGTATTCTTATCTACGATCAGTTCGTAATGCTTTTATTTTCTTATCTAATTGATTCTCAACCAAGTTCATATATTTTATGAAACAATCGAATGCTTCCGATTTATGAGAAATCAAATAGACATGACCATATTGAGTATAGTCATCTATGAAGGTGATAAAATAAACGGCCCCATGTCTAGCCCTTACGTTAATTGGACCACATATGTCAGAATGAATTAATTGCAATGGATATAAAGCTCAAGTTCCCTTTTGAAATGGATTTCTCTCCATTTTACCAGTTAAACGATGCTCATATGTAGGTAGATCTACTTGATTTAGATTACCTAAAAGTCCTTCTTTAGCTAATCGACTGATTCGATTTTGACCAATGTGACATAGTCTAGCATGCCACAAGGTTGAATCATTGTTGGAATTACTAGATGTAAACAATGAATAACTAATATTATTATTTTCCTTAAACACATCCAGTACTATAAAACCATCACATAAAAAACCATGACCATAATAAATAGATCCAAGATACAAATCCATTCCACCACCGTGGAAATTTATAGCCAAGTTTAACTAATATCAACACAGATAAAAGGTTCCTACGAATCTGTGGAGCATATAATACTTCATGTAGGATAAAGGGTCGCCCTCCACGTATATCCAATTTACACGTACCAATTTCTTGTACATCAACTCTGGAATTGTCACCTATATAAAACCATCGACTACCATGTGGGAGTTTACGAAACTCAACAAAGGCATCACGATACTTCGCTACATGGTTGGTTTCTCCTGAGTCTGCAATCCATAAAGGATGTGATTTAGTTAGAAAAACAGAACAAGAAACATTCACAGAACAAATGTTTGTACTATAAAGTTGTATCTTCTTGGGATCGATACAATCTCGAGCAAAGTGGCCCTTATTACCACAATTATAGCACTTTACAAGTTTCATGTTCTTCTTCTTGAAGGGACACTTTCCCTTTCTATGTTGGTTATATTTTTTCTTCTTAGATTCTTAAGGAGAGTGGTTGAATTTCTCATTCTTCTTCCACGTGTGTCCACCATGATGCTTGCATTTCTTGTACATAGCTCCATGTGAGCTAGAACTAACTGCATATGCCTCATAAGACATCTTTGAGGCTTCAAGACGCTCTTCCTCCAAGATGAGATGCCTCATAGCATCTTCCATTGTTTTGATGATCTCATTATGAGTTAGGTGCATCTTCATATGCTCCCAACTCTGAGCTAGTGAACAAATCACAGCTTGTACTTATTGTTCGTCAGAAAGCTCATGACCAACATCACATAACTCACTTACCATATTGGACATTTGCCTCAAATGCTTTTGCATTGTATCTTCTAGGCTCTTCTTATAAGTATCAAACTTAATTGTAAGTGACCTCACTTTGGTCACTGAAGCACTTCCAAAACGAGCAGCCAATGCAGACCACATGTCCTTTGCAGTTTTGATTTACAGAACTCTCGCGTGATATCATTATCCATGTTACTCGGTAATGTGATGCGAGCTAAAGAGTTATTCTTTTTCCACAATTCATATGCATCATGGTCTCTCCTATGTTTGGTCGTAGTGCCTTCCGCAGGAACTTCCATGGTTAGGTTTAATGGTTCAAGAGTCTCTTGCTCCTCACATATTGGATTTTCATACTCCAGATTTCATAATTGTCACCATTGAGTTTCTCACCCCTATTGAGTTCAGAAACAATATTCTTTGAAGCAGTAGCCATTTTGAAACACTAAGTTTCTATAATAAGAAATAAATATATATACACGTTAATGTCATATTAATCGTTTGTAGAGTAAATAATTCGATCACAATTACTTATGAAATCAAAAGTCCACTAATGTGTTCAATCATCATTCATACAACAATCAAATCCTAATTACCTTACTCTAGACGAATTTCTATATAAAATATATGTATACATATTACACAAATATCAAGACTTTGTTCTTATAAAACTACATATTGTATGTAAATGTACTACAACCTATGAACAGTCTATAGGTACCAAACCCTACGCGGAAATGAGTTCACGAGTTCGCGTGACACAGTTCGCAAAGCTTGATGTAAAATTGCTCTCACTATTTCCATTGGAACACCTATAGGATACAAAGTCCTAATCAACTTCCTTCTATTCATCTCTTTAATAAATGTCATCACTAACAAATTATAAGTCTTCTTGTGAGGCATATTATTCAAGAGCATTCGTAATAGTTCGCCTTAAGGTTGAGGTAATGTCGCAAGTAAAGTCATATACTTTACTTCAACATCTGCATAAGTTAGACAACCTCCAAAGTATAACTTTTGCATCATGTTATTAACTGAAATAACATGATGTGTTAGATCATCTCCAGGCTGTAAACGCATGTTAACCAATTGTAGATACATGCTACCAATACATCTCTTTTGTGCCTCACATCGAATAAGCTTAGGCGTCTGCTTAATAATAGGCATCTTCCTGATAAACAAATTTTCAAGAATCAGAAGAGTGCTCAAAATAAACAAAATATTTTGTCTCACACATAGCGAACTCATGCTCATATAATGGAAATAATCTAATTCTATTAGTAATTTTATTGAACTAATCAAATTATGCTATTAATATCTAATCAATTAGAAACTTATTTCTAATATAATCATATTCAAATATGAATAAGTCAAATTGAATTAGAAACTTATTTCTAATTTAAATTATAATTGAACTAATCAATTTATCTTGGTTGAATTAGAAACTAATTTCTAATTAAACTTCTATCTAATTTCAACTAATCAAATTATTATTGATTTAATTACAAAACATATGTCTAATTTTAATTCAACGAAAATAAACTTATTTCTAAGTTTATTTTAACTAAACAAATTAGTTTTAAATTTTATTTATTATAAAAATAATAAAAACCTAATGTTTTTTAATTAGAAACTAATTTAACTAAATTAATTAGTTTGTGTAAATTGGAAAACTTATTTCTAATTCTATTTTAAGTAAACAAATTAGTTGATCTAAGAGAAAACTATCACAAGCTTTAAAAAAAAAAAACTCGCACCAGGAATCGGCAATATGTAGCATATCCAGGAAGGCGAGTTAAGGGTTCAACCTCATTCCTAACCACCTAGTTGATGATAAAGAAGATTGTAATCGTAAAGACTCGTGTATATGCTACATATTGCCGATTCCTGGTGCCCCAAAACTTTTCTTAACGTGAGAGCAATCGGTTTTCTAATGGGTTTCATTTTTCAGTTTCAGTTTCATGAGGTAGGATACACAACTGCCTTACGAAACCCAAATCCCCATCACCAAGCCCTCAACTTTTAACACTAAAATCCAACAAATATCTGATCTCTACAGAACCTAGGATCTTCCAGCGAAACTCAATCAGTTTCATGATTATTACACCAAGACGGCGGACTGTATCATAGTTTTTTTTAATCTATTTTCATCAACAACGCAATAACCAAAAATCTGAAAAAAAAAATGGAGAGTATTGATTCATATCAAACGTTCAAACCCCGTGGTACTAAACCAGGGATGAAGACGAGTTGAACGTGTTTCTTCTGCAAATCCATTAATGGGCTGGTCTTACTCGTTGGCTTTTTCAGAAACTATAACTAACCATGAAGCCCTCACCATGCGGAGGCAGAGCACTGATTTCTACGAGTTTTCAAGTTTGGATTTTTCAGTGGAACTCTTTGATAGGCGTGGGTTCACATCCCACTCTCAACACCATATTGACGTTGGTAAACCGGGTCAGGATTCGATCGTGACCGCAGCGGAATAATCACGAAACTTTTTCGTGACTTTGATTTCCCGAAAACCAAGATCTCTTTAATTCTATAAAATGATTAATACAACTCATAATAAAGTGAAAATTTAATTCGTACCTTATTCCGAAGCTTGATAATAACCTTGTTTATCTCTCGAACCGTTTCTGAAACTGATCCATCTCAACCACCGTAGTCGCATAAGTATCCGACCTCTAATAGTATCCACAGAACAGGTTGAGAGAACTTTGTAACACGTACAGAGAGGGTTAAGCATGAAGTACTAGCTTCATAGAGCTTAAGCCTATTTATAATAAGTTTTGGACGTTTTAGTAATTTAATTGAAATTAAATTCTAATTTCAATTA
>JAOQMS010044658.1:0-10058 GCA_027563885.1 Erythroxylum longipes | reverse complement strand
ACATGTACTTCCACACTACCACACCAAAGCTTCACCGCACCAAATGAACCTTTCTCAAGAAACTCTTTTCTGATGTGAAAAATCAATCAAAACTGTGACCACAGAGCATACTCAGAATTCCAAGAAAAAACACACCTTAGCTCTGATACCAATTGTTGGGAATTTAGACCTCCCAAACCCACACTCAAGGATATTTTATAGTCAAAATAACAGAAAATAGAGAAATAATAACAACACAAGAAATTTACGTGGAAACTCCCAAACCGGAGAAAAAATCACAGGCACCGAGAAGAAAATCTACTATGTGAAAAATTCTTATAATCACACAATTTTTCCTCTCACCCAATATCTTAATACACCAATACACCCACAAAGAAATACCCATAACAAATCCTCCAACTCTCACCTCAAAAGAAGAATTTAACTAGAATCAAATTTGTCATACAAATCTTTGACTTTGGATTGGTGCACTAACTAAGAAGGTAACACCTTCTTTATATAGTCAAGAGTCTTTCCTCAATTATTGTCCCCAACCAATATGGGACAACAAAGGAGCCAAAAACTCAACAAAACATTCATGAAGCAGATTAAAATAGTGTTGATTTTGATTCATACAGATGGAGAAATTAAGTCACAGTCTGATAATCCCTAACATCTTGAGAGCAAATCAATCATTTAACAGCAAACCGTATCTCCAACTAAATGCGGTGGCTAAACGTCCTTATTCTTCAGAAAAGAGCAAATAATTTAAGAGTAAAATCAACAAATTGGGCACAAACTTTTAAAGCAAAAAACAAGGGTAGAGGGAAGCAGGACGTCCAATGCGAGTAACCCACCGTCGAACACAAGCCCAACAACAGAAATATAGAAATATTCAGAACCCAACAAGAGCAATTATCAAATTCTGCCAAAGACGTCATGATTCGAATTTTTGTTCTGTTTTCCTCCTTTTCGGTTTCCATCACCACCCCAAAAACCAAACTTTACTGATACAGTTCGTGATAAAACGTAAACAATAACAAAACCCAAATCAGAAAATCAAATGGCTCCAAGGAAACTATCAAATTTCTCGCCCTTTCTTCCCTGCCAATAGCCAAAATCGAGGATACTAGAGACTTGATAAGACTGAACGTAATTGAATGGAATAACAGACAAATAGATACTCAAGTAAGCGACAGCCAAAGATCAGGAGATTGATATACAGGAAAATGCGTAACCGGAAAGGATTATATCTAAGAAGTTAGAAAAAGAGAAATATACCTTTTGATTATCAAAAAGCTAACGTGTGCTGTGTTTTGGGCAAGTCCCTACAGAAATCAACTTCCATCAGCCAGCTTTCTTTGCTGGACATCCCATTGAATCCCAAATTCCTATCATTGACGACATTGTCACCAATCTTTTTCAATCTTCTTTCCCCCTGACTACAAACAGCTTTGTTTTTCTTTCCTTTTCCTTTTTATGACCGTATATATGTGCTACTCCACATTCTATAATACATAATCAATGTAAGCAAATATTAATTTACATGGGAATAAATTCTTAGTTTTATTTAATTTTATAATACTAATAAGAATTATAAATTATATGAATCAAATATTTAAAAATTCTAATTTATTGAAAATATAGTCCAATGTTAGTTTTTTTTTTGAAAAAGTAAATAATTCATTAAAGAATATAGTAAACATCATGCAACCAAGTTGCTTATAGCATGCAACATCTTGAAGTAACAATTAATTACAACGTTGAGGTGATAAGAGAATTATAAAACATGCGTGTTACTCCTGCACTAAGTACACGTGTTTGCCTAGAGATGAGCCTTCTTGACTTATCCTTTGCCATTACTTCAATTTCTAACTACGATCTTGATTGCTTTACCTTCTAGCAAAGAATCACCCGTGCCATTTAAACCTATTCCAAGCTTGTGTCACTGATTTTTAACCAATAAACTACCGAGGTCCAACACTTCCCAATCTCATGCATATAAGTTTGAACATAATCATAGGTTGGAACGTAAAGGAATAAATCCTCTATTCTCATAAACATGTTCTAATTGGGGATATTAATATTGGCCCGGCCCGACTTCACCCGGCCTGTAGTCAACGGGTTTAGTTGAGTGGGTATGATCCATGGAAGGGCGAGTCGGGCCATGGTCCATGAAGCGTAGGCCACGGGCTGGGATGGACGAGCCGCGGGCCGACCTGTGGCTTGTAGAACTGGCCGACCAACAGGCCGATCCGACCAAACCAGCCCGTGGCCTGCAGCCTGCTCATAAGTTAAACATAAACCGACGTCGTTTTGTTCTAAATAAAACAACGTCGTTTTATGTAAGTTTAACTCATTTCTATCGTAGCTTAAACGATGTCATTTTGCTTTAAACATAAAACGACGTCGTTTTATATTGGTAACATAAAAAAATAAGGACAAAACAACATCGTTTGTGTCTTATGTTTTGATTCATTCCTACCCCTCTCCGACTCTCCCACGCCCTCCGACTCTCCCACCCAAACTCCCACCCTCTACCCTCCCTCTCCTCCATCGTCAATTGTCACCCTCATTCCTCTCCGTCGTCACCCTCGACCCTCCCTCTCCGTCGCTCTCACCAGTCGCACCGCGTGTCTCCGTTGCTCTCATGTGTCGCCAGCGTCTGCTTGTGAAGGTTGGTACTTGGTTTTCTCGTATTATTCATTTATTCATGAACATTTAAACTTGTATGAATGTTTGGAGAGGAAAGTGGACTGCTTGGTTGCGATTTTACTGAGGATGAGGAGTGGTTCTGGTTGTGATTTGAATATTTGTACATTATGCAGTATGCGCATTAAGTGTTTGATGAAATGATTTCTAATTTTTCTGTTTTCTATTGAGTGCATTACTAATGGTGCTTGTCAATTAAGCACAATGAAATGTAGTTGTGAATTGGGGAAGAAATGAAATGTAGTTGTGAAATGTAGTCTGAGTGTGAAGTTAACCAATTGATAAAGCATATAAGATAGTTGTGTGAATTACATTGATGCTATCAGGCAAGTGGCGCAATGATTGCTGAGAGTCATCATATTACGGCTGATGGACTGTAGTAGTCTAAAATGCATCTCCGTCAAGGTCACAAGGGCATAATTTAAGATTCAACGCAACATATATATGCATTTTAACTAGTATTAGTACTCAGTGCCATAAAGCTATGCCGTTGTTTTTGGTACTTCAGAAATAAAGCCTAATGATATTCTTTGGTGTTGTATTATCAAGGTTTTACTTACTGGTGATGATAAAGTATTAAAGTTTGATATTGAAATTAGTGGTTTAATTTCCTTTGTCACAAATCAGAGCCTAACAGCCCAGAAACTGTACCAAAGTTGCCACCAAGCTCTTTAAAGAAGCCTAAAAGATTGAGAGTTTCTTGGTCGTAACCAAGTGACAATTTTATGTCGTTTGAATAGGATGCAAATAGATAGTTAATACCACCTCCAATCATGATCATGTTGGAGGAAAAGAGTGAAAACCACCTGCCTTTCACCACCTGCAATGCTAATTGCCATAACTCTGACATGTTTTTTTTCTTCTGCTTTTGTGGTTGTGACTGAGTAAGTTGTGATTTGAATTGGTTGCCAATTTTGGTATTTGGCTATGAATCCACTCCTGGTATTCCTCTACATTCAAACAATATTGTACTTAGATGTTTTAGATATAACTTTTATGGAAATATTAGATTGAGGTAATTCAGACATCTATTATCTATATATATTGTTATTGTCTCCTTTTTTTTTTCTCTATTTGATCTCAAACATGGCCCTATGCATCAATTACGGTTCTTTTTTATGTCTAATGTTTTATTTATTCATGTATTGAATTGTTCTTTAATGCTTATGTTTTATTTTCTAATGTATCTTATTAGTTTCTTGATCAAGGTAATCAATTTCTAAATTAAATATTGAACACGTAAATGTTCAATTCCTTTAATTATTGTTTTCTAATATACTACCCTCATAGTGGTTGCTTGGTTGGTTGGTTGTGGAAACTTAAATCTGGTGGTTTTATGGTTGGTTTGTCAGATAGATGAACATATTCCTTCAGTTGAGAGTTCTAATCCGGTCCCGGAGGTAGAAGTGGAAACTTCTATTCCGACACCAAGTGACGATAGAAGTTAATAGAAGTTTAATTAGAAATCAAATTAGTCAACTTAAAAGTGATGTTTGGAATCACTTTAAGAGGACTACATCGACCGACGGAATTAAAAAAACATAATGCAATTATTGTCATAAGTTATACTCAACTGATTCGAGAGGTGGAACGTCTCATTTAAAAAGACATACATAATCATTTACTAGAAGGAAGATGACTTTAGGAGGTCAATCATTTTTTACCCCTAACCTTATGAAAGGAAAGAATGAAATAACCGTAACAACTTTTGACAATAATAGATCAAGAATTTTGATGGCTAATATGGTTGTTGGAGATGAACATGCATTGGCTATGGTTGAAAGCAAGAGATTCAGGATATTTCTCAATTCACTCCAACCGAATTTCAAGGTTCCAAGTCGGAATATATTGAGAAGTGATATTTTGAAAATTTATGAGGAGAAGAAGAGAGAAACATTAAGAGTATTGTCGAGTGTTCAAGGACGAACTGCCATAACAACGGACATGTAGACTGCTGATAACCAACAGAAGGATTACATGGCAGTGACGGTACATTATATTGATAATGATTGGAAGTTATGCAATAGACTTTTGAGGTAATTTAAATTCTTTAATATTATTATCGTTTACTTAATTTCATTATATTATGAATTTATAATTAATATTGTTATGTTTTTTTATGATAGGTTCATTTATGTGCTGACACCGCATACAAGTGAAAAATTGGTAAACGTGTTGAAAGATTGTTTGATGAGTGTGAACCTCAACAACAAAATTTCCTCTATCACAGTCGATAATTGTAGCGCAAATGATGTTATGATTGAGAAATTAAAGGGTAAGATGCGAATTGAGGCTTATTGGTTGGAGGTAAGTTATTTCATATGCGTTGTTTTGCACATATTCTCAACTTGATTGTAAAGGTTAGGTTGGAGACGATAAAGGAAGCAATAGATTGTATTTAGAGTAGTGTTTTATATTGGAGTGCAACTTCTAAAAGAGTTGAAACTTTTAAATATTGCACAGATTTTATGCATACCCTGCACAAAGAAGTTGGTTTTGGATTGTCCTACGAGATGGAACTCAACATTTAAGATGTTGGAGTCGGCAATCCCGTATGCTCAACTATTTACTAGATTAGCCTAAAGGGATCCTCAATATACTTCTGTACCATCAAAGGACTAGTAGGACTTGGCTAAAGAACTTTTTATGAAGTTGGAATTATTCAATAGGTCGACTGAATTATTTTCAGGAACAAAATATCCAACTTCGCATTGTATCTTTAGCATTATGTCCAACATAAAGCATATTTTGAGATTATGGATATTTGACTCTAATGAAGTGATTCGGACGATGACACAGCGGATGATGAAGAATTTTAATTCTTATTGGTCTAAGGTTGGAGATATTGTTGCAGTATTATATATGTTGGACCCGAAATACAAGATGGATGAGATTGAATATATTTATAATGTATTGTACAGTGGTGAAGCTCAAGAGCGTGTACATACCATGAAACAATTATGGTATCAATTGTTTCATGATTATGAAGCTAGAATGCAACAAACTCTTGATCGAGATGCAGGCAGTTCAAGTTCAACTCATACTTCAGTTTCGAGTTCGACCTTTTCTACTATCCCATTACCGATAGATTCTCTTTCAAATTTTTTGAAAAAGAAAAAGGCTAGGATATCTTATGGTACGATGGAGTTCAATAGATATATTTTTAATGAGTGTGTTCCTGAAACTGAAGGTGAGTTATTCGAAATATTGTTATGGTAGAAGACGTCTGGACATAATTATCCGATTATTCAAGCCATTGCACGGGACTTGTTAGCTATTCCATCATCGATTGTTTCTTCAGAGTCTACATTTAGTACTAGTGGTCAGGTTATTACTCTTCATCGTGGTCAACTTCATTATTGTACTATGGAAGCTCTTATATGTACTCAAAGTTGGTTAAAAAATGAAGATATTGATGGTAAATTCTTTCTTTTTATTATATTTATTTTATTTACCCTTATATTATCTTACTTAATGTTGTGTTTTTTTTCCTACAGCCATAGGTATTAATGCAGAGGGGATTGGTGAAAGTAATCGAACAATGGAAGGTTACTTTGATCAAATATATGAAGATGGAGGTAATTTGAATTTTCTTTATATATAATATTACATTATTAAATATTGTTTTTATTTTAAGTATTATATTACTAAATATAATGTTTGTACATATAGATGATTGGAGCCAAACTGTTGACGACCTTACCAATAAGTACACTTAATCAATTAGAATCAGATGATGCTCTTTCCATCTCCAGTCCACTATCCAATGTAGCTGTTGATTTTGTATTGTATCTTTTTTGTAAAATGATTTTATTAATTTTATGAAACATAAATTTGATTTTATCAATTCTCTCTTAAAATAATTAATAAATAATTTAAGTAAATTAAAAATTTGTAATTAATGTTGTTAAGATATTATATATATATCTTTTACTTAGTTTTGACATTTTAATTGGACATATAAAGTCTTAATTGTAGTGGGATTCAAAAATTGTGGTTGCTACACTTATGTTGGTGAAAGTCATCGTGTACTGTGGGATTGTGTGTGTGGATAAAGGATAAGAGAAATTTATTTTACGGAGATTTTGGGAATAGCAGAATAAGTAAAGTGAATATCTTGTGTATCTTTATCCGTTGAAGAAGTATATCTTGCATGGGTATTTTAAATAATCAATAGTGCAGTTGGACTTTTATTTGTATAAAAGATTATGCACATTATCCAACCACCGTAGAATTCCATCTCAGAGGTGTGTGTGCGTGATATAACATTGGTGAACTTAAAAATTCTACGTGTTGGTCTTATGCAGTGGGCATTAGGTGAAGTGCATTAATTGGATATATAAAAGAAGGGTGTGCGTCAATTGGCTATTGTATGGTAAAAGTGGACTTTATTTACTTGATTGTTTTGGTCTTATACAAGTTCATTAGGAGCAGCTGTCGTGTATCCCTACAGCGTGTATTGCCAACATATTTGATTTATGATAGAGGTTTATTAAAACACGCAAGTGGAGAAGAAACCTAGTGTAGTGTGTGCGACAACAAAAACGCGTGTGTGTGTGAGCCACGGTTAAGTTGTTTATCAGTAAGGTAAATATCATCTTCGGTGATGGGGGTATTGGTTATTTTTTGAAGCAACGCCATGACTTATTCTTGTGAAGAAATAATCAACTATAGAGAAGAGTTTCAGCTGTGATTTCGTGTTGGTGTTTTTGTGAGTCAACTTATAGGTGTTGCGACGACTTCCAGATCTATTTCAGTGGAGCTTAACCTTTCAGAAAGTTGTCTTCTTTTTCTCAAGTGTATTATTATTTTGTTCTTAGTTTATTGATCACTTGAGTTGTTTATTTCTTATTTTTATTATCAAATATTGTTCATAAAATCCTCTGTTGAGGTTAGTATGAGGCGGTCGTACTATTGGGACTGAAATTTTTTCACGGGAAATGAGGTTGAGAGATAGTGTCAAGGGTTGAGTTGTGTCGGCTCAGTAAAGCCTTGGGTAAAACTATTGTACTTAGGTGAGAGTGATTAAGTTGGGTGAGGGCCCCGCAGACGTAGGCAAGGTGTGTCGAACTACGTTACTAAATTTTCGGTGTTAATTTATTTTTGGTTCTTTTAATTTTTCTGATTTTATTTGTTTGTTAGGAACAAATCAGAAAGTTTGTAAGATAATTAACCCCCTTCGGTTTTTCAAATGTAATTCATAATTTAACTATAACTATTAACTTTTCGTATAAATTTATAATTAATTGAATTAAATATTCTAATTAATCGTACAATTACATGCATCTCAATAACTTTATTATATCATAATTAATTAATTATATGTTGTTATAATTTAAAGTTGTCACATAATATATATATTAAAAAGAAAAAAGGTGAAAATTTTATTGATTTTATGAAATATGAATATCACATATGATATGCTTATAACACTCTAAGGACGAGAAGGATTTAAAGTAATACTTATATCTTATATCAAGGTTTTCATTAAGGATCTAAGGAAATACTCTTAACAAATATTAGAATTTAGATAGGAGAAAAAATTATGAATTTAATTATTATAAATTTAGATTAATTAGAATATAATGATTTGAGAAACAAAGTAAAAGAATTATTTTTGACTTAATGAAATAAATAATTTATAAAAACAAATCAAAAAAATTTATAAAATGTATTCTAGTTTTAATAAAATAATAGCTATTTTCAATGTAATATACTATACTTATTTATTTTAGAACTGAATTACTTATATATTATCTTAGAATTGATACATTAGGATTCATAAAGTGATTAATTCATTTTAAGATTAATATAAATACATATATGCATAATGTATTTATTATGTAAATATGAAAAATAAAATAAAAGCTTAAAAAGTATAAATACATATATGCATAATATTTATTATGTAAATATGAAAAATAAAATAAAAATTTTATAATTTATGAATTTTAAAAAATAAAACTACAATTTTTTAAAATTGTCTTAAAATTTTTTTAAAATTTTTTAAAAATATATTAAAAGCCCGGGCCGTGCCGGCCGATGTCAGCCCACCCACAGGCCATGGGCCAACCCATTCCGACCTGCACGAGCCGTGGGCTAGACCTGCCCGCAAATTTTTTCGATATTATAAAATAGGTTATAATCGTTGTTATTATTAATAGTTATATACAAACGTAATATTATATGTGTAGCTAAGATTATAATAATTATACTTATTAAACTAATATATCATTCCTTAATTTTATGTATTATTAATATATCTATATGTATAGTATATTTGTACATTAGATATGTGTATATGGTTGTATTATACTAGTAATTTATAAAGTATATGATAATTTATACAACATATAAATATTATAAATTTATAAAACTAATGTATAAATATTGTAATATATTAACTAAAATGATATAAAATATGTTTATATAACATATTATATAGAATTATATGGTAATAATAGCCATATAAAATTTAACATTGATAATTAAATATATTGATGTATTATAGTACATAAATATTGTATAAAATTAAATGTGATTATTACTTTAGTAATAAATTTTATTATATTTTATGAAGTAAATTATATTAATATAAATCATAAGTATATTTACATTATATAATATTTATATGTTGTATTTATAACTTATTAATCATTTAAAATTTATTTATATATAACTTAATGTATTTAACATAACAAATTTATATCACATATAATTCAAAATGAATATATACTAAAATGTACATTAGATATCTTTTTTTAAAAGTTTATTATATATATTATATTATTATTTATAAGCCATATATTATAATACAATATATTATGTTAATTATTGATAATGATAATTAATAGTTATATATTAATACATATAAATAATATAACTATATAATATTACACATAAACAAAACTATTATCATATAACATTTTATAATTGTTAATTAATATACTATAATTATGTAAGACTATAAAATTATACATAGTCAAAAATATGTTATATATATTGTCATAAATCTTAAATATGCCTTTTTATAACTGTTATTAATAATTACATATGGTATATTATAATAATTAACTCACAGTAGTTATTTAACAAAACTATTAATTGAGTAACACTATGTATATATTAAGCTCTTGAGAATACTCAAACTATAGAGGTATTACTAAAAAATGTTATAAATATATTAAGTTAAATTTATTCACGATAATTAATTTACTAATTTAATGTATAATTAATGTCTACTAAACTAAATTAATTATATATACTAATAATAATATAATTATTATGATAACTAAACTAAATTAATTATATATACTAATAATAATATAATTATTATGATACTAATATATGAATTAATATAATTATTA
>JAOQMS010044657.1:0-10060 GCA_027563885.1 Erythroxylum longipes | reverse complement strand
GTGGCTTATTTACTCTATTATAAAAATGTACCCACCTTGAATTCCTTGCTTAATAGACTTGCTTAGGGATGTCTTTCTTCTCGCTCATCTTGCCTCTCTTGATTTCCTTTAACAATGAAAAAAATCCCCATTTAATAGGAATTCAAATTTGAGAACCCATAAAGCACATGCACTAAGATAAATTCTAAATACTCAAAATTCTTCCAAAAATCCAAACCTTCAGCTCAATTTTCCTTGATCATTATGATCTAGTAAATGACCAAATTTGATAACACTTACTTATATAGAACTTTTCCCCATTGTCTTAAGTTTCTAATGACACCAAAATCATTCAATTTGGTTCAGCACTCTAAAAGTTATACTAAAAACATTTTTAGGCTGGTCTTATACTAAAACAACATTCCTTACTCAATTTACCTCCAAAATTTGAAATCCTTATGGACTTAATTTTAATTCTATTACTTCATACAATTTGTATTAATATGTCTCTAGTTTATTCCAAATCAAAAATCACCTCATTTGGACAACTACACAAAAAGTTATACCTAAAAGACCAAAACATGTATGTTCAGAAAAATGGATTTCGCCGCGGCGAAGTTGCTGGAGTTCGCCGTGGCGAACTTTTCCATAAACTCATTCCGAAGACATTTTTCGACATTCTTCATCTATATACTCGCCATCTTTCAAATATAGCCCATATAACCTTAAACCACCTCTTCTACTTCATTTCCAAGATCATTTCAACACAATATCATTAACAAATACATCAGAATCTATCTTTAATCGTTAACCCTAAAAGATTAAAACATTACTCACCATTCATCAACAACTTCCTACACATATTCACTTTATTTTCACTTCTAACCAACCCTAAACATGCTTCATCTAACAATTAAGAAAGGTTTATGCTTATACTTACTTGTTGAAGCTTCAAAATCTTCAAAATCTTTAAGCCCTAGCTTTTCTCTTCTTTTCTTCTCCTTTCTCTTCTTTCCACCCACGATTTTTGCTTCCCTAAAATGCAATACTACCCTTACTTCTTCTCTTTTTATACCTTTAATGAGTGTGAAATTTCCAATTTGCCCTTCCATGTAATGCCTTAGCCTATTTAAACTTAAGTGGTCTTTCAAAAATACCCTTATGCATTCTTAATTCTTCAATTTAACTTACACCATACTATACTCTAACTTAATATTAATTCTTCCATTTAATACTTCAAATTCCATCAATCTATGCTATAAATCCTCCCAACCTTGTCATAACAGATTAACTCCAAAAATTAATCTATCAACACCTCATAATTCATTTAAATCATGCTTAATAAATTTAAAAAAAATTTGGGGGCCAACAATTAACCTACGGGGAACCTATGCTCGATCTATCATTACACGATTTTACCTGTTTGATTCAATTCTTATCTATCAATTTACCTAACTCTTGTTAGCCCAATTGATGATATTCAATCGGCTCACTCTCTCAGTTTGTTGCCAAATTATTAAAAATAGATATTGAATCACAAAATAACTCAATTAAAACACAATGAATCAAATTTCATAAATCTCAAGAATAAAAATCCCAAAGGTGAGTTTAGACAAAAATCAACAGTCAACAACACTATTCTCAATAACTATCCCAATTTCATACATCAATAAAATTGAAATAAAAATTGAAAATACTGTCAGAATGGACTCGCGGAGGCAACGACTGCGGGAAACCACCTGTTCCGGGTAGTACTTCGTGTCAAGCTTCATCTCCGTGTCTCTCTTCCTTCGTCTCCTTCCTCAAATCACTCAATAGCTCTCTAGGGTTCTGAATTTGCTGAAGTGAAAAGCTCTTTCAAAAGATTGTTAATCTATCCCTTAATGATGTATTTATACCTTGGGAGCCCTAGGGTTGATTCGGGGTAGAAACGGTCTGAAGTCTTGCAAAACTTGAGTTTTTATTTCAGCTCGATGCAAGCCACAAATGTGGTAGACACCTATTCCTTTCTGTCACGATCATGGCCTAAAGTGCAAGATTGTGGCCTGGCACGTAGCTCTCTATCACGATCACGGCCTAAAGTGCATGATTATGGTCAGGGTCCTTTCAGCTCGCCTCTTTCTGTCACGATTGTGGCCTGTTATGCCACATTCATGGGCCTTGTTTTTAGCCCAAAACTCTTTGAAACTTCTCTGTCCTTCGTCGTTTATCCTGAAACACTAACAAACCTATCAAGGTACCTAAAAAATATAACATTTAAGCTCAAAGGCTTATACTAACCCATAAAAATGATTAAACACATAAACTACACAATTAACACCTAAATACACACTAAACACTCGAATTAACATTAAATACTTAACAAATTAAACCCTAAAACACAATACAAATCAACTATCAACATCTCCACACTTAAACATTTGCTTGTCCTCAAGCAAACAAAACAACAAACATACAACACATAATGCAATAATGAGGCAATGCAATGGCTTCAACTTCATGAAATCAATTTAATCTTAAACACAATCATACTAGTTATATCTAATCATTAACATGCAAGATCTATGTCTAGGGGTTTTGAACTAAATATACAATTTAATCAATATCAAAGTGTTAATTTATTTACCCTTTTCAATTGACCAAACATATTAATAATTCGTTGGTCCTTCAGACTCTGTAACTGTTCCTAAGTATATTGTCATGAAAAGTCAAACTTATTACAAGTCTAGTAGGTTTTATTAAGGAAACACTTTATTTTTTGTTTTTAAACATAGACTTGGTCTTTTTACGCGGAGGCAAACGTTAGACAGGAATGTCGATCCGGTTACTCAACTAAATCATGTTTTTATTAAACAACTTGGTTAAAACGTCATTATAGCTTTTTGACGTGAAGGCACACATTTGTAATGTGTGTCGATCTAGTTACTCGGCTATATCACGTTTTCAACTGGCTACTAGCTCTATTCATAACTCGAAGGCCAGTGGAGTAGTGATTTATTTAACAAAAAATAAAAATTTTAATTAATTTTTCAATAGCCTACCTTATTGTTTAAGCTACTCATTTTCATGAAAAATACTAGTTAAGCTACTTGAGTTAAAAGGCCTCAAATTATGAATAAATGTGACAACCTATAGGGTGAGTTCAAAGGCCCCAAATTATGAATGAATGTGACAACCTATAGGGTGCTAAATTTTCACTAAATCCTAATTTTGCTATATATTTATCCAAAGACCCCTAATTTACTAATTTTGCGAGATAATGATTATTCACAACCTAATAGACTATGTTCAAAAATAAAATAAAAAATTTCTCTCCATTTAAGCCATTCACACATTCATATAGTTCACAAAATGCAACCTAATACTATCATACCATATGTAAAATCACACTCAAGGTAAAAACACACAACCCTCCCCACACTTGAACAACACATTGTCCTTAATGTGAAAAGGGTACACAAACATACTAGGGGAAATAAAACACAATATACAAAAAAAACATAAGAGAAAATACTAACAAAAATTAAAAGAAAAGGGTTAGAACACAAAATTGTTTATAAGGTGGTGATGGCGATAGTGTTGAGACGAAATTTGCTTGACATATCTTATAAGTGATTTAAGAGAGTAAAAGAATTAGCAATCTAAATCGTTCCAAATCATTCAAACTTATTTAAGATTTTAAAATAAACCTAACCACTCAATAATTTAAATCTAACTACTAAACGTGCTAATTTATGGTCATTAGCTTGACCTTCATCCTTTAAAACTCAGCCAGGATCAATTATGAGCAGCTTACTTCCACCTTCTCACTCAACATCAGTTTTGTAGCCCGTGAGTAAGTTACAAATTGCAAAATGATCAGAAAGACAATGTTGATAAGGTTGAGAAAACTAATTAATTTCATCAATGTCCTTCTCATTAACAAACTGTCAATAAAATAGGGAATAATGAAACTCCCTGAATCTTCCATCGAATTCAACAATTTGTCCTGTACGAAGGTGAATTGCTCTCCTTATTCCTTAATCACCTTCATTTCCTCATCTTCTTATGCTTCCCGAACAGATACTTCCATACTTTCTTCAAACTAGATGTCTGTTGTCATCTGTTCTTTGTCCTCTTATTCTTCAAAAGATTCAAACACATCAATTATCTTGAATGAGCTACTAACCTTTGGATTCTTAATTACATCATTCATGTTGAATGTCATTTGATCATCATCAATCCAAAAGATAGAGTTCTTTTCATGAACATCTTCCTAAGATTTTTCGATGGTCACATATGGTATATCAAGAATTGGTGAATAAAAGTGGGTTGACATTCTTTTCTTCAATCTCTTCTTTGATTTCTTGGTCTTCTCTAAGTTCGGGTTTAGCTTTATTTTTCACTGGTTTTTCTAGCTCTACCCTATTCCTAAGTGTGATAGCCTGACATGGCTCTATTGAATTTACTTTCAAGTTACGCAGACAATTTTCCACATGTTGCTTACAAATTCCCTAGAAAGCTGGCCTATTCGAACCTCTAGATTGTAAATAAAAGAGCTGTGATCTTCTGCTACTTGCTCGAATTTCTCTTCCAATCTCTTCTGGTTCTCTTCCATATCTATAAGCTTATCCATAATTTTGTCCAGTTTGGAATCCCATGAATTGGGTCATCATGTTGCAATTCAAATAGGTCTTGATGTCCCATGTGAGTACTTGCATCATTAGACCAATAGAAATTTGGGTGGTTCTACCATCCTGAAGTGTACGGATTCATATAAGGATGACGACTTCCCCAACCAAATTGGGGCTCATTGAAACCCGCAAGAGTCCCTTGCTCCCTATAATATACATCCTTCATGATCGTTCTTTTTATCTCTTCTTAGCATTCAACTCTTCATATGTCTCATTCTCACTCTAAGAAGTCTTGATACGTCTCTACCTTATGCCCAAATTTTTTATAAAAAAATAATATTTTTAAAAAAGAAAAGATAGTGAAAAGCCTTAGACTAAAGAACTAAACTAATCGCGTCCCTGAAAACGACACCAAAAACTTGATCGCAGGTTTACATATGCTAAATTTTACTATTTTAACCTCGATAATTCCGTAAGCGCATGGGTCATTCGTGTAGTACCTAAGGTATCGATCCCATAAAGAGGGGTAATCTAATATTAAAATCTAAGGCAGAGCTAAAGTGCAACAATGTAAAATAAACAAACAGTGCAGAAAATTAATCAATCAAACAATCAATTAAGAGAATTAAATTTCAAAAATAATAACAAACAGCAAATCACACAGCCCAATCCAAAATCAATATAGGAATTACTAATTGAGGGAAAGGGGGTTTTAATCTGAAATTAATGAAAATATAATCAATTATGCAATTATCGAGTTACCGGGTCTAGACAGTCCTAAGATGGATTACTCTCTCTCTAGTTATAACCTTTAAACCCTAATTAATATCCCTAATTTAAATTATGGAATTGTGATCTCTCGATTCACAATTGAGCCAAAACCTAAATTAGTTCTAAAATTGTCTATTAACCTACCGGGAACTTATGCTTGATCTCTTTACAAGATTTCAACAGTTTGATTCAATTCTTATCTATCAATTTACCTAACTCTCGTTAGCCCAAATTGATGATATTCAATCAGTTCACCATCTCAGTTTGTTGCTGAATTATTAAGAAAAGATATTGAATCACAAAATAACTCAATTAAAACACAATCAACATTCAACAATACTATTCTCAATAACTATTCCAATTTCATAAATCTCAAGAATCAAAATCCCAAAGGTGAGTTTAAACAAAAATCAACATTCAACAACACTATTCTCAATAACTATCCCAATTTCACACATTAATAAAATTAAAATCAAAATCAAAATACTGTCGTAACGGACTTGTGGAGGCAGCGATTACAGGAAACCACCTGTTCTAGGGTTCTGAATTTGTCTCCTTCCTTAAATCACTCAACAACTCTCTAGGGTTCTGAATTTGCTGAAGTGAAAAGCTCTGTCAAAAGACTACTTCATATGTTCCTTAATGATGTATTTATACTTTGGAGGCCCTAGGGTTGATTCAGGGTTGAAACGGTCCGAAAAGTCTTATAAAACTCAACTTTTTATATCAGCCCGACGCAGGCCATGATCGTGACCCTCCTACCATGATCATGGCCAGCGCCGAAATCTTTTTGTCACAATCATGGCCCTAAGTGCACGATCATGACCTAGCACGTAGCTATCTATCATGATTGTGGCCCAAGTGCACGATCGTGCCCAGGGTCCTTTCAGCTCACCTTTTCCTGCCACAATCGTGGGTCGTGTTTTTAGCCCGAAACTCTTCAAAATTTCTTAGCTCTTTGCTGTTTACCTTGAAACAATAACAAACCCATCAAGGTACCTCAAAAAATATGACATTTAAGATCAAAGACTCATACTAACCCATAAAAACAATTAAACACATAAATTGCACAATTAACACCTAAATACACACTAAACACTCAAATTAACATTAAATACTTAACAAATTAAACCCTAAAACACAATGCAAATCACAACTATAACTTATGTACACCAATGAAAAAGTAGTCATGATATGTGTATGAATTTGATATTTAAGTTGCCTTAAATTTGAGGGATTATATGCTTTGATCTTTATGAAAATGAAGTGATAAAATTACTTAGTTGTATTTATTTTGCTTGAGGACAAGCAAAGATTTAAGTGTGGGGATGTTGATAGTTGCCCATTAGTATATATTTTTCTAGATAATTGGCATGTTTTTTCTTGAATAATTGTTGATTATTGTTGTAGTTTAGGATTCATTTTGTATGATTTCATTTAGTTTGATTTCCATTGTTGTTCT
This sequence comes from Erythroxylum longipes, assembly GCA_027563885.1. Taxonomy (NCBI): domain Eukaryota; kingdom Viridiplantae; phylum Streptophyta; class Magnoliopsida; order Malpighiales; family Erythroxylaceae; genus Erythroxylum; species Erythroxylum longipes. Next base: position 3,235 of record JAOQMS010044657.1, on the reverse strand, counting down.
TTTATGTTTGATGTTAATTTAAGGTAAGAATTGACTATTTTTATATAGGTAGAAAGTTTGAGCAACTTGGAAATTGAGCTAGAGATCAAAGAGGAGAAGACAAGAGGATTCCGTCTGTTTTCAATTCCCATGATCGTGGGAATTACAATCCGAGACAATACGCGAGGTTTCATTAAGCTTAAGGTTTTTGGAATATTAAAGGATAATTAAGCCTTTTTAGACTATTAAAGGATAATTAAGCCTCCATCATTAGATGGAAATGAAACCCTTTTGTAGAAACACCATCCTTACGTGAAGAGCACAAGTTTGGAGCCTTGGGTAAGGATTGAAGTCAAGGATCATCATCAAGATTGGGAAAAATAACATATCAACTTTAAAATTTCCAGATTTTGGCAAAGAAGAGAAGGAGTTACTTTATTCAATTTTTCTTCAATTTCACGTCTTCTATTATTTGTACAATGGTTTATTTGAATGTTGATGATGTTATGGAGACCGTGAGTGGCTGATTTAGTTTTAGGGATTTCTTTTGACCTATTTTGTTAGAACTCCTATTTTATTGAATTGAATGAAGTTGTCTTTGATGATTGGTTATTTTATTTGTTATCTTGCAATAAATCGAGAGAGTGAGTAAGATTAATTCTATAGGATTGTACAACAAGAGTTGGCAACCTATAGGCATACAATCATCATGTTAATTGATTAGTTAGAAGAGAGATCTTGACGAATTCAATTGATCACCTATATGATAGTTTAATAACTAATTAAATTGGTAGAGTCATTGGGTAGGTTGAAAGATCGTCCAATTGATTTCCTTTTATTCGATTAGGGACAATTAATTGCACCTTGAGAGAGCATAGTTAGTACATTAGAAAATATAGGGTGAGACACAATTCAATTAATAAAATAGGGAAAAAAGTAATCTCTAGTCTTTAGATTCTTAAATTCCGATTTTTCTGCACTTTAGTATTGTCTATTGCTTTGTGTTACTCTCTTAATTTTAATTTTATTTTATAGATTATTTGCATTGAAAAATTTTGTTTCTTAAACAAAGTTTTATCTAAATTAAGTGGTGTCTGGGCATCAATCCCTGTGGGATCGAGATCTGCTATGTTTAACTACAAGTTACGACCCATTCACTTGCGATTTTTGAGCATAAAACAAGTAGATAGGTTATACTGTCAATAGTTCACTTTTCTTTTTCTTTGTCCGAGTGATGGCCAAGATTCTTTCCTTTGGATTGACTTTGGTGTTGCTCAGTAGGCTACCTACATTTCTAGAAGATAAAACATTAGCGAGTTGTGTTAGATCGCCTATGGCTCGAGTATTCACAATACGCAATATAAGGGACCATAGGACTTCGTGTCTTATACCTTGGAAACTATACAATGAGAAGTATAACCGAAATTTCACAACATGTACAAAATTACCTTAAGGGGGATTGGTATTTGTTTATCAGATTTGTAGAAGCTGCAACACACGAACATCCTCTACCGGTATCCACACGAGGATGAACGATCCAGGCAGCAGCTAATGTGTGATAACACATTCTAAAACACTTTAGAATGCTGCACAATTTTTCTATCGGAGAAAGAACGAACATCTAGGTCTAGGTGGCTAGGGTTTTTTATGTCTTCTCTAATGAGACATAAGTTCTGTATTTATAGAGAAACCCTAATCCCTATTCCTATTAGGAATAAGAATTTCATAATCCTAAACCCATTAGGATTATGGAAGCTAAATAAGTTTCGATATTATATCTCATATAATAAAAGCTTGACAACTTAAGTCAATCGAGCCCAATAAATATATTCACATATATTTATTCAGTGCCTAATAAATTAGGCCCAAGAGAATATGCCAGATCACATCACTCTTTGTGTGCAACCCTGTAGGCTCATTTGATGTTGGTAATGGGCTTGATCACACTTCAAGGCCCATAAGTCATAGGCGGCCTCTAGCAAGACATTATGTCTACCCAAATCAAATGAGGATCGGTAATCCGATTTAACCTATAACTATGGTTACAAACTCAGTCCCTTTGTAACACGATATCAAGATTAATCACAAGGCATGGTACATGTCAACCTTTGATTAATCATAGTTTCTTGATTCCCAAGTTGACTGACTATAAGAAATGACATTGATGACTCCTTATCAATTCATTTGACCAAGACCATGCATTTCTTCAGTCATACTTATCAAGAGGCCCAAATGATATCTCTCTCATTTAATAGAGGTACAAATCCCATCTACGTCATTCATAACCCTCCACATAATTCATTTAATGTCCAACATAAGACTACTTGTTATCCGGTTAAAAATAACTTATTCTAATGTCAAAACACTAAATTCTTCATGTAGGGAACTATGATGACTTCAGGTCAAAGGACTAAAGCCAAACCATATTGAGAATCACTAATGACATGAAACCATATAGTGTTTTCTCTGTGGGTCGGTCCAATATATATTCTCTAACATATATATGTATATCTGATTTGATAACTCATATCCATGATCAGTAAAACGTGATCAGCAATCAGAACACATACTAGCCTAATTCATTATTGTTCCACCAATAATGATCGACCGGGGACAGTTTAGAATAGTATTATAGTGCTTATGGTTTTACTATCAAGTCACATACTTGATGACATAAGTCTAATACTATTCATGGAATGTAAATCACATTACATAAACAATATACATGTATATATAAAAGAATACTTCATAATATATTATTAATAAGTCAGAATGTGTTGGACCCCTTTTTCGGAGTCCAACTCAGAGGTCATAAAACATGAGCTTATTCCTATGAAAATCTCCTTAGGATAATTCCAATAACAAAAAAATTTTTACAGTGTCTACAGTGGAGGACTTCGCTGTGGCAACTAAATGTTCGCCGCTGTGAAGATGGTCAATTTACCACCCCAAATTCCTTTCCATCTTTCCTAACCTTAATTTCAATCTAAGTTGTCCCAACTTCACTTCCTCGAACGCAACATAATTTCATAACCATTCCACTACCAATATTATCTCATTAAACTCCCTAGGCTCTTTTCATTTAATTCATTACTTATAACTAATTATCATTCTTTATAATTTCTCACTTATGAGTGATAACAATTCATGTTCAAAATTCATCATCTCTAATAGATAGATTTTTCAAGTATACCTAATTTCAACTCAATCTTATCCATACGCAAATTCATATGTCCACTCAAATTCATCCATACAT
>JAOQMS010044656.1:0-10061 GCA_027563885.1 Erythroxylum longipes | reverse complement strand
ATACCGACTGTTTGATTGTTTAGTGATGTGGCACACCACCCTCGCGGGGCACGGATTTGGATATTACCGTCGATATCAGGTTCGGGTCCAGCGGGAGTGGGGTGTTACATTTATGAGATGGGTGATATATGAAAGAGGGGAGGTTAAAAGGTTGAAAATGTAGCAAAACACGCTCTCGAAACGTGTTTCTGGACAAGTTCGCCACAACGAACTCAACTTTCCAGCACAGAACATGCTTTGGTATTTTGGGCATAACTTTTGGTGTAGTTATCCAAATGGACTGATTTTTAGTTTTTTGTAAACTAGAGACATAGGAATACAAATTATATGAAGGAATCAAATCTAAATTCAGTCTCTAAGCATTTTAATTTCTGGATGGAAGTTGGATATAGAATTTTTGTTTCAGCATGAGAAATAGTTTAAATTGATGAGGTATGACTTTCCAATTTCTAAACCAAATTGAATAAAATTTTAGTTATAGTTTAAGGAAATCAAGTGAGGCAAGAGAGGCAAGAGGATCAAGAGCAAATACATCCCTAAGCAAGTTTATAAGCAAGGATTTCAAGGTGGGTTACACTTTTATAATTAAGTAATAAGCCCCTAAATTTTCTTCCAAACCAAGAAAGTTTGAAATGTTTTCAATTATGTTATAAATGTGTCGTTAAGGCTTCTTGAATGCTTTGATAATGTGCCACATGTTTGTATATGAATTGTGTTGGTTTATGAAATGAATGATGAAAATAATTTTTGAAAGGATATTGATTTTTGAAACGATATTATGGTTATAAAATCAAGTTTCGGAAAAATGCCATTGAGGCAATATGTTTACGAATTGTGAAATGCATGATTATATAGGTTTGTGGTGGTCCCCTAAGTTAATTCAAGTGCACTTTGACAAAAGGCTTCTCCCTCCTGCCCGCTAGTGGCATGGACTCCTATAAGTTCACGACTATGCAAGACTAATAAGTGGGATTGCGATAGTACGTTCTGTTCACAACTACACAGGACCCGTATGGGAAATGTGTAGTACGTTCTGCTTTGGATCCACCCAAACCATTCTCGATGTGCCTACGTGTTTATGATTTTTTATGTGCTCTGTGTTGACCAACTTGTTTAATGCTTGATTTGTATTGCTTACAAATTGCTTGATGAATCAGAATTTGAAAAATGTGTGCTTTATGATTCCATGTGAATTTTTACAATAGTTTTGCTTGTTACTGGTTATAAAATTGTTACCCACGAGCTTTAAGCTCACCCCCTCCCAATTCCGTCCCATCTTCAGGTGAGGAACAAGAGATTGAGTAAGTCAAGAGTCATGGCATCACTCCGAGTCTGCATACTTTTGAATTTTGAGTTAGTTTTTTTTAGAATTTAAGGGTTTAAATGCATTTCAAGTATCTTTTGTATTTTTGGATTATGAAGTAAATGATGTATTGTGGCTTGAAATTCCATTAAACCTTTGTAAAACTCTTACTTTTGATACTAATAAAATATATGTTTGGATTTGTCTATGATTTCTTCTTGTTTTTGCAAAGTATCCGTTTATGAAAATGAGAATAAGATTTTGAGAAACTGTTTCTGGTTACGTTCTTATCCATTTTGCTTTGGGTTGAATTGATTGAAAGATTTTAAGTTTGTATTTTAGTAAGATAAGTAGTTTAGGTTATGAGTTCTGCCATAGGGGTTTTCGTCGCGGCAAAGCCAAGAGTTCACCGCACTGTAATTCACCCGAACGAAATTCTGATTTTCTCGTGGCGACTTCGCCGCGGTGAAGTTATACTTGTCACCGCGGCGTAATTAAACCGAAGTTCTTTATTTTTGTTGGAATGGTGACAAAATTTCAGGCTTGCCGTGGCAAAGTTCAATTACTCGTCGTGACGTAAAATTCCTGAAGGTTCCAAGGGGATTTTCCAAAATGTTCGCCGCGGCAAAGCCTGCTTTTGCTTCCGAAGGATTTTTCTTTTAAATTTCCAAACTCTAAGCCTTCCTCCACGCTCAAGCTTCATGATTCCATGTCTGATGTTGGGCTCGAAAAATGAAGTCCAACAAAATGGAAATTGTCCAGGGGTCATAATATTTTCTTTATAAAATTTATATGCTATTGTTATAGTTTCATCTAATTTATGAGATTTTAAAGGTATACCTAATTTTAATCAAGTATTAAATTTAATTTTTCCATAAGCTAGATTTATATTCATAATACCTATAATTTCATCATTTAAATTAGTCATTCTTTTATCTACAATTGCCATTCGTATAGGAGAATCAATGCCTTCTTCAAAAGTTGATTTTAAAAGGATTTGAATTGTAGAAAGATGATTATAACCAATTTTCTGACATTTTTCAAGCGGGATATTTGTAATTGCTTACTAATTTGTTCTTGGTCAATTAGATTAATTCTTATATGTCCATTACATTGATCAATTCTTATAGGAGTTTTATGAATTATTTTACCAAAATAAATAATATTTTTGCGGTTAATAATATTTTGAAATAAAGAAAGTTGAATATCTTGACCTGATTTTAAATTTAGCTGAGTTTTTGAAATTTGTTTTTTTTTGTCATTAGATAATAATGTATTAATATGAAAAGCTCCTAAAGATTCTGTTAATTCTAAATTATCAACATCTAAAATAGTAGAATCTTGTTTTTGCTCAATTATCTCAGTCATTTTAATAAGTTGAATGATAACGAGTACTTATTTGATGATCGTTTAATGTTCTTTCTAACTAATTTAGTTCATTTGTATAAAAGATATATAATTGTTGAGCTAACTCTAATCTGTCTTTAATTGGCTGTAGGGCTTGCGAATTTGATATGACAAATTGAAGATAATTATAACGGTTTTCAAAATATTTAAATTCATTATAATATTGAGTTTGTAATTTTTCACTATATTGAATATGTTCGATTAATTGATTACAGATAGTATAATTAGTTATTGTCATTAATATAAATTAATATAAACTATAAATATCATATGTAGTATTGAAGTTGAGATTAAAAAATCTACACCATAAATATTTTCTAAGTCGATAAGTAAATCCATTCATAAGACATGCATATAAAAACTGTAATAATTCGAAGGGATGTAAACATAATAAAGAGATAAGAACTAAGAAGCATAAATATAAAAGGTTGAATATAAAACAAAAGAAGAAAAGTAAGTGTATAAAATAAAACAAGCTGGGTAATCATGGATAACAGAAAAGTTAATCGATAAGGTAGTTTATTTCTTTCAAAACTTATTTTGTCGGATATGTTTAAGGAATAGAATCATCTGAATTGCTTCATTTTCTAGATTGTAATTTTGATTGATCTTGGCTGTTTCTAGATATCCTTTATATCTTTCTATCCATTTATTCTGATTTTGTTCTACTTCAGAATAGTGTTGGATTAAAAGTTTGAGCAAATCTTTAGTTTCAAAATAAGTCATGAAAGAAAGAAAAATAATAATAAAAGAAAACTTGATACTATTATATTATGTTGAATACAATGAAGAAAACCTTAATCGATAAGATGATTGATCATAAAAAGAAAAATTTTCTGTCTTCTGGATTGATTGCTTTTAATTGCTTAATATGTTCTATCATCTGAGTTGTGTCATACATTCTGGCATGTCTTCGAGCATCTCTTGAATTATGAACTTGTTTATTATAGGAATGATATCTGATTAAAATCTGGTCCAATCTGTCTTCTCATTCATAGCTGTCTTTGATTAATGCTTTCAAGGTTGTTTTTTGTTCAAAATAAGTCATATTCATGTCTGAAAAAGAAAAAGAATGAAGTTGTTTTGAATAAAATTTGAGCATAATATAACTAAATAATGAAGAGTAGATATGTAAAGAGTGATGAAACGATAAAAACTTACAAGTTAATACCTGATTCTCCGTTTGTGTTTGAAAACCAATCCACGACAAAGAGCAGAGAGAAATGGTAATAACTTAGGGAATTTATTATTTTGTAAGAGCTCTGAGGCTTGGAGCTTACAATATATAGAAAAATAAAAAGAAAAAAAGACCAAAACATATGGTGGACAAAAGAAAAATGAATCTGATCTAACTTAAAGAAAAGAAAAGACTAAAAGTAAAAAGAAAAAGAGATTCCTGACTAATGACTAAAAACGAATATTGTACAATAATTTACATACTTTTATACAAAGTGAGGGGCCTACATGAGGCTGATTACTTAATGTGTTTACTCTTCAATTATTGCTTCAATAGATCCATTGTCATCGTCCTTGGATGCTCCTTGAGTGGAGGGATAGTATTTACATTTGTGTTGAGGATGATGTTGTAATTGATGACATATTGCATATTTCCATGAGGGAGAGAGGTCATTAAAGATCCCTTCCATAGTAGTAAAAGGTGTTAAAAATTGTTTAATTATTTGAAGTGCATCGGGAGTGATGGCTGCTTTATAGGTTGAAATCATCACTTGATTGATTCCTTTATAATTGATTTTAACTGTTGATTCAGCAGTAATTCTAGCTCCTTGAATAAATACACCTTCGAGACAATGAAGATTGAATTAGTTGATGAGTTCCCATTCAAATGTATGGTGTGGTGGTTTGTCAATAGCTGGATAAATGCCATTGCTAATCCCAATAGTGAGGAAAGCAATGTGAGATAATTTGATTTCTGCATCCTTAATAGTGTCATTTTCTTTAAAGATAGGATAACTGCTAAAGATTTTGATAAAGATTTCTCTATCTTTAGCAAAGCAATCCTTATAATTTTTAACTGCTTGAATGAAGCCTGCTAGGAATTTGGATAGTAAATGTAAATTGGTGAGATAAATGGTGTCTATAAGACCACTCTAAAAAAAGAAATAAGTGGTTAATGGGTCAGCTTCTAGAAAGATGATTGCTTTGGGTTCATATTTGCCTCTATTTTGAGGATAGTATTGAAAGATTTTTTGCACTTCGTTCCATGTGTTTAATGATTGAAAACAATTATAGAACATTTCTGAAGTGAGTTTAAGGGCTTCTATTTGTAAGGCTTTGGAAGGTACTAAATTGATACGATCCATATTGAAGGATTTGCCTAAAGATTTCATTTTGGTGTCTGGAATGGGTTGCTCGAGAACTTGTTTGTACTAGGGTTTCAAGATAGGGTTTTTAAAATCTGCTAAAGCTTTTTCAGCTTCAACTCTGGATGAAAAGCTTTTGTATAAAATACCTGATCTGCCAGTGATGTGTACAGCTGCTTTATGCCATTCGTCATAAAGTCCTGCCATAGGTCCATTGTATATAACGTAGGTTTTGCATTCTGATGAATCCTTTTGTCTCTGAGATCAGTTGGAATTTTTGGGATTGTTTGAGTAATTTGTTGAGGGGTTATTAAAGGAATAGTGGTTGTAGTGGTATTTGTAGTAGTAGTGGTAGTTGGCCTATTTGAAGGAGTAAAGATTGGTTGATCTTTGGTATTTTGTTTTAATAGCTGGATGGTGGTTCGTAATTGATTTATCTTCTTGGTGACTGTACCAACTTGTTGTTGTAAGTTAATTAATTCAATTTCTTTTTGTGCTAATGTATCTTCAAGACTTAATATTGCTGCTTCCATTCTCTGGTTAAAATATCTGTAAGAAAATTGTCAGTAGATTTGATATATTGAATATGAAATTAATATTGATTGAGTTCCAATTGCCATCTAATGAGACGACCTTGATTATAATTGGTTTTTATATTGTATCGAGTGAATCCACATAGATACTTAGAATCTGTTTGAATTATGAATTCAACAGGTAATAGATCAATGCGCCATTTTCTCAAAGTTTTGGGACAGGCTAATGTTTCCTTTTCATGAATTGGATATTTCAATTTTGCGGGATTGAATGTCTCGTTTATATACTTGCAAAGTAAATGCTTCTTTTGATTGGGTGGTTGTGCCAAAAGGCATCCTACCCATGTATCCATACTGGCATCAATTCGTACCAGAAGTGTATCCACTAGAAGATAATTATATACAACAGGTAAATCCTTGCAAAGTATCTTTAATTTCTTTACAGCTTGAGTATTAACATCTGTCCAAGTCCATTGTGATTTTGTACTGCATTTGAGTTGTAAGAGTTTTCTTTCTTTGGCTAAATTTTTAAAAAATCCTAGGTTTGAAATATAATTTAAAATGCCTAAAAATTGTTCTACATGAGTCCTATTTATTAACTGATTGGGAAATTGATAATTTTATTTATTTGTATGTAACATAAGTTTTTGTACTAATTAAGTAATTTCTGATAATTGAGATTGTATATTTTGTTCTATTTCTTCTAATGATTCTTCTGGGTTAATATTGGTTGGGAGATTATCCATGGATTATTCTTACAACTCAAGAAATTTTAGCAGAGCAATGTTTTGAAACACAACTAAAACGCACATTAAGACATAAAAATATGCAATTATGTTGCTCTAAAAATGCAGAAGTACCACAACAATATGGATGTGAATCAAAAAAATTTAAACCTCACAAAGGTTTCAACCGAAGCAAACGAAAATTCTATAAACTATATAAATCATATAAATGGAAACGATATCCTCATAATTATTATAAAAAGAAACAGTTTATTCCTTATAAAAAACAATTTAGACGATATAAATATAGACAATTCAAACCAAAAAGACAAGATTGTCCTCAAAAGAAAAAATCATGTAGATGTTGGTTATGTAAAGAAGAAGGACATTATGCAAATACTTGTCCTAAAAGAAAAACTAGCCATTAAAATAATCAATACAAAGAAAATTTTAATATATTACAACTAGCTATGCAAGAAAATTTAGAACCTATAGAATCTGAGTATAATATTGATTGTACTATTTCTTCAATATATCAGTATGAATCACAGACCGAATCAGAATTGTCAATTGAATCCGAATACAACATTCATTCAAGTAATAATTTAGAACAAAAAGATTAATGCATATATAGATACAGGAGCTATGATTTGTATTGCTTCTAAGCAATTATTAACTAATTGGAAAAAAAAACTAGAAAAACTATTACAAATACGTATAGCTGATGGAAGCTTTAAATTAATTTGGTATATAAGCTATTATAATAATATTATAATAGAAAATTTTACATTTTCAGTACCTTCTATATATCAACAAGAATCAGGATTACTATTAATTTTAGGAAATAATTTTCTTAAATTATATAATCCATTTTGTCAATATTTACATTATATTACATTAAAAACCCTAATTATTAAAACTATAAATCAATAATCAATAATTCTTAAAATTCCTATATATCATACAACATATTACCAAAAATTACAACTTTTAACCACAAAGTTAGATTATCTTCAATTCTATCTTCTCAACAATATGTCTATTCAATTAGAAATTGAAAGTTTATTACAAAATGTTTGTAGTGAAAATCCTTTAGACCCGATTAAAAATCATTATTAACAATTAATTGAAATCAAATTAAAAGATCCTACACAAGAAGTTAATATTCGAAATAATATACCATATACACAACAAGATGTATAAGAATTTATAACCGAATGTTCAGATTTATTAGAAAAACAATTAATCTCACCTAGTACTAGTAAACATTTTGCACCAGCATTTTATGTAAATAATTCTGCTGAACAAAAAAGAGGAAAAAGAAGAATGGTTGTCAATTATAAAAAACTTAATGAAGCTACTATTGGTGATGCATATAAACTTCCACGAAAAGATTATATTATCAATAAATTAAAAGGACATACATGGTTTACAACTTTAGATGCAAAATCTAGATATCGGCAATTAAGATTACATGAAAATACTAAACATCTAACTGCTTTTACATGCCCCCCTCAAAAACATTATCAATGGAATGTATTACCCTTTGGTTTAAAACAAGCACCAAGTATTTATCAACGATTTATGGATAATAATCTCGAAGGATTGGAAGACTTTACATTTGTATATATTGATGATATTAGTATTTATTCTAATCAAGATAAGATAGATCATTTAAAAAAGGTTAAACTAGTTCTTCAACGTTGTCAAGAAAAAGGATTAATTTTAAGTCAAAAGGAAGTAAAATTAACTCAATAGAATATAAAATATTTAGGAATTGAATTTCAAAATGGATATTTAAAATTACAACCAAATATCTTAAATAAAATTCATCAATTTCCCAATCAGTTAACAAATAGGACTCATGTAGAACAATTTTTAGGCATTTTAAATTATATTTCAGATCAAGTATTTTTTAAAAATTTAGCCAAAGAAAGAAAACTCTTAGAACTCAAATGCAGTACAAAATCACAATGGACTTGGACAGATGTTAATACTTAAGCTGTAAAGAAATTAAAGACACTTTGCAAGGATTTACCTATTCTATATAATTATCTTCCGGTGGATACACTTCTAGTACAAATTGATGCCAGTAGGGATACATGGGCAGGATGTCACGATCTGGTACTACATCGAGCCCATGAAAACCACCACATACCCAGGCTAAGGACACTAACGGTGTCCTTAATCCAACTATGCAAGGCTAACTGAATGTCTTTCCCTTTTTATTTTATTTATTATTTTAAAAAAATTGGGCAGTACAACGGCTGTATTTTAAAAAATCCCAAAACCTGCAAACAATTTTAAATACACTTCTATATTCACACCAAAACTTTTACTACAACTTCAAGACTTTAAAGTCCACTCAAAGCAACCTCAACAACAGTATCAAAGTTCATACATTAGGTCTTTTACAATAATAAAACCGTCAAGAGTCAAATTTATAAAATTGTAAAATATATCTACATAACTAACCCAAAGAAAACAGTTCATGAGCCACTATGAAACAAAAGTACAAAATAGAGACTACCCATGTGCGGTAATATCCCGAAAACCGCACAATCCTCACAGAGCTTCAAGCTCTCTAAATTAACCTGCATGGTTGGGAAGCAAAGGGGGTGAGTACATTATGTACTCAGTGAGTGCGAATAAATATATATCACGCGTAGAACTCGATACATACCAAGACGGTATAAATAACCTATAAAGTGAACATACATCACATAAAATCACATAGGCCTAGCCTATGACTCATCATATACTAGTTAGGAACTATATAGGCTTAGCCTATTAATCACTCATCCGGTAAACATAGGTTTCAGTTCCAGTACACAAAAGCATAAAAATATAACATGTACAACTTTAAATCTCGTCAGAAAACAAATAATCAGGATAAGCCAAAACAATCATGTGTGTCAACACTAGTCGGCCAAACTAGCGCGCACACCCACCGATCCTCGATGTTGGTTCGACTTCTTCCGTGGTGAGTCCAGACTACAGTCGAGTGCGCACCGATCCCCGATGTTGGCTCGACTTCATCCGTGGTGAGTCCAGACTACAGTCGACAAGAGTGTCATGACCCTAGGTGATGACCTCGTCGGTGTCCAGACCTTAGGTGTGGAATCACCTGCAAGTCCCGTAGAAAGGTGTCGATACGGGGACTCGACTTTTATGTACCAGTGTCAAGGGTACGGGGGTCGCTTAATCAGTTGTTCCTAGCACACGATTGGCCAATCGTTTCCTCACCAATCATCAAAAATCATATGCAAACATTGAATACTAAAATCAAGTAAGGCAACATGCCTTTATTTATCAGTCCAACCGATAAAATGGAACCGTGCTAAGGTTCTAAGCCAAAAGAGAATACATGCATGAAGTATACATGACTCAATTAAGCATATGTAAGTTTCAAAACATTTTTCATACATTGAAAGTTATCGTTTGCACTCTAGTGAAAAGTTATTCAAAACTATAGTAAGAAAATCAAACATTGTCCTTTACCCTTCAATTGTTGAAAACAATATCATTTCTCAAAATATGAAATAAAAACATCGGTTTCACTTCAAGTAAAAAGAGTTATTCAAAACAAGGTCATTTATTAAATACAGAAGTATACTAGCATTTATTTGAAAACCAATTCTACTATGCATTGCCTAGGTTCAAAATTCACGTACAATTCATTTATCACGTCTTAGGATGTTCTAATTCTATTTGAGAAATATGGTTTCCCCAACTCACCTCAAAAGAAGGTATACACTCTCTTAACTTCAAC
>JAOQMS010044655.1:0-10065 GCA_027563885.1 Erythroxylum longipes | reverse complement strand
CATCATCATCTCTCCCACCTAAATTTCACCTATGCATCCTTCCCCTAGCTCCTCTACCTCAGCCTCTACCCATAACAGCCCAAATATCATTATGCAAAACGGTCATGGCATCATCTTCTTCCCAATATGAAAAATCAGTTTGCTCCCTAGTATTTTGGAACCTCCTTGGTTGCCTCCTATGCTTGTTAGATTCAAGGGAATCCATTCTGTCCTTCATCTCCTCAAACAAGAAGTCAAACTATTGAATTTGTTGTTGCATTTACTGACTCATGAACTTGAGATCACCATCCATGATTGTAGAAGTCTCTTTGGTAGCACTTTCTTCTTTCTTAGACATGATAAAAACAACAACTGAATATTAGTAAACAAGAAAAAAAATCTCACTCCCACCCTTAGTGTTTACACTCAAAGAATGACACTCCACTCATGTTTCACTCTTCTTGGATTTTTCTTGATGCTAATCTCACTCACTCTTGCCTTTTCCCACTCTTGTTTTCTCTATCAAGTTCTTTTGGAACAAAGCAAACCTTCAAATAATCCAAACGGTGTGTTAGTTCACTAAATATAAACCTTCAAATAATCCAAACGGTGTGTTAGTTCACTAAATATAACCAAGAACTGGTATTTTTTTGAAGAAAAGGTTGAAGAAGTTTAGAAGAAGAACAAAAGAATGTTAAAAGAAGAAGAACACTTAACTTTCTTGAACTTGTTGACACTTTCTTACACTTTTTTTTCTTTTTTTTCCCTTTTTTTCTTTGCAAGAGACCTAATCTTTGAAGAACAAGGTGTCTTGAACTATATTGAACGAAAAACAAAGAAATAAGATGAACTAAAACAAGAGAAAAAACAAAGAAAATCGAATAGGTTTTGGGTGGGATGGATAGGTGAGGTTGGTTGGTATGTTTTAGGGTATGAGGGTGGAAAATTTCGTGGTTTTAGTGTATGGGGTATGGAAAAACAGAAACAAAAAGATAGATAAACAAAACAAGATGTTAAGGGTAAATCTTGAATTGGAAGGATAGAATATTTGGCTTAGGATGACTCTGATACCAAATGATGTGAACCCAATAGAGATGAACCCTAGAAAACCCACAAGAATCTGATTATATGATCCCAAGAAACCTAAACACAAATCAGATATAATGGATCAAGATTGGGTCTCCCTCTTCCATGCCTAACTTGAATGGCTTGTTCTTGCATGGTGAATACTTCAATTCGTCCCAATTGTTGAAATCTGCCCAAGTTTTGTGCACCAATCCTTGCATGGCTTCCTTGATCTTCTTGGATCTTGATCTTGTGATTGGCCCACTAGGAACATATAATGGATCATTGGCAGCAACTTGTCCACCTATGGCAGCATGCTTCCCACGTGAATCTCCATGTAATCCTCCATCCATGGCAGCAGGCTTTCCATCAAGAACATGTTGACCTTGGTTCTCATCATCTTTGTAGCTCTAACATTGTGATTAAACCTCCATTAATTCTTACTGAACTAGAATTTGGGTTTTATACTTTTGACACACTTTTGATTCTCATCATTCCTTCTCTCCTCAAAAGGATTCATCCTTAAATCATTCCCTACATCAGAAGGAGATAAAACAACAACATTAAAAGTAGAATTCACACTATACTTTTAATAATGCATATATATATCTTATATTTGTTATCATTGAACTTTGCAATCATTTGAAAAGGACCATCTCGCCTTTGATGAAATTTAAAATGCTTTTGAATTAGAAATCTCTCCTTATGCCTACAATGTAATTATCACTAGGCTCAAAAACAACTTGTTTCACTCTTTATTAGCTTGATTAACATATTGCTCTATTAGCCTTTCAATATTTTTCTCATTTTCTCATATACTTGCATGACAAAATCTAATTTATTTTGACCATCTAAATTTACATTCTCACTAATAGTTATAGTGATAAATAAAAAGTATTTTAAGGATTAAAACCATAACAAAATGAAATAGTTGAAAATTTAGTTGCTATCAATGTATTATAAGCAAACACTCTTACCAAGTTTTCAAGTTCTTTTAAATTACTTCATGCAAAAAAGTAGATAAACTCCTATTAACTACTTCAATTTGTCCATCTATTTGAGGATGACATATAGTAGAAAATAAAATCTTTGTTCCTAATTTATTCCACAAAATTTTCTAAATGTACCTTAGAAGCTTAGTGTCACGTTCAGAAACAATATTTCTAGGCATGTCATGTAATGTTACAACCTCCTTAAATAATAAATTAGAAATACAGGATGCATCATTAGTTTTATGACATGGAATGAAATGTTACATCTTACAGAACCTATCAATAACCATATACATAGAACCATTACCCCTTTTGGACCTAGGTAAACATGTAGCGAAATCCACAAACATATCAATCCTAAGATGTTTAGGTATAGGCATATGAGTGTACAAACCATGGGGTGTAACTTTAGACTTGGATTTTTTTATATAATGCATTTCTCACAAAACATTCAATGTAAATTTTCATGTTAGGATAAAAGAAATGTTCATACAAAACATTTGAAGTCTTAGCAATACCAAAATGCCCCCATTAAACCTCCCTATGAGCTTCTTTAACAAGTTATTCATATAATGAACCTACCTAAACAAAATGCCTATTGAACTTACCTCCAATGCTCAAAATAATGCATGAATCTCCTTATCATAGGTGATGCAATTCAATATTGCCCACTTAGCTTTTAATTAAATGATACGGAAACCCTAAGAAATCTGACTTCTTAAAACCCCCTAATTCTATTGGTTCATTACCCCAACTTTCTATCCAAAGAACATGTTAGATCAAACCCCAATTTCGTGAATTGAGACCTAATCCTAAAGAAATCAGAAACTAATTCATGTTGCAAGTACTTGTTGTTGCAAATTAATTTCTTGAAGTAACTAAGAAGGCAATCACACCTCGCTTGAAGAAATCCAAATTCTGGAAATTTTATTAATCAATGATGCGAAAGTGGTCTTATAGCCCTCATCTTATTCTATTTATATTGTAGAAGATAAGATGACCTAAACTTCTAAAGCAAAACAATGGGCTTAATGCAATCAACCCAAAAAACAGGTTCAAAACTTAAAATAAATAAAAGCAACTAAATTACAAGCCCAAATAATACAATAAGCCCTTTTATAAGAGATATGGAGCTTGTCTTCAAAATTGGCTAAGTACTAGCCTCTTCACACCTCCCTTAGCAAAATTACAAGCTTTGGCATGCCTTGGTGTTCCTCCATGGATGTCGTAGTCTCATCATGAATTTGAGATGTGATTAAGCCTTGAACAAATCCTTGCATAACTTGCTTGAGCTTTGAAGCTTGCTGCTTTGTAATTGGTCCACTAGACATAGAAAGCTTGTCTTGTTGAGTAGTGTTGTGGCATTGAACCTCCTTGCCATCCTTACCGAGGCTGGTTGTATCACTAAAATATGCTATAGGTTACCCTTCTTGTGTCAGGATTGCCTTAATCCCCTATTTCTAAATAATCACACTCTATTTTAAAAGTTTTAGCAATGTTAGGTAAAGCAAGTAAAGTTGCATTAGTTAATTTCTCCCTTAATTTGCTGACCCACTTAAACCCAGTATCATTTTTAATTACCTCAATTAAAGATATGGCTAAGCTACTAAAATCCTTTAAAAATATCCTATAAAAGCTAGCCAAACCATGAAAGCTCCTAACATCACTTACACTCTTAGGTTTCAACCACTCCCTTATTGCCCTAACCTTCTCCTCATCAATCTCTATACCCCATAACACTATCAATATAACCTAAAAGATCAACTTGTTGACTTAAACGGTACACCTTTTAAGGTTGGCATATAATTTAGTTTCCCTTAGAACTTCAAAAACCTACCACATATAGTTGACAAGCTAATCTAGATTATTGCTATAAACCAACATATCATCAAAACAAAAGCCACAAAATTTCCAATAAAAGCATGCAAAATGTGGTTCATAACTCATAAATTTTCTAGGTGTATTAGTTAAAAAAAGGAATAACCAACCGCTCATACAAACAATACTTTGTTTTAAAGGTTATTTTACATTCATCACCTTCTTTCATGTAAATTTGGTGATATCCCCTTTTTAAATCAATTTTATGAAAAACACAAGCACTATGTAATTCATTAAGCATGTCATCTATTTTAGGAATATGATGTCTATAATTTATGCTAATTTTGTTTATGGAATGACAATCAACACCTATACACTATTTCTATCCTTCTAAGTAACTAACAATACCATAATCATACATAACCTCATGCTTTCTCACATATTCCCTTTGCCATCAATTCCTCAACTTGACTTTTTGTCTCCTTTATATCCTCTAGATTGCTTCTCTAGCCTGATCTATTTGGAATATCGGTGTTGAGAATGAAATAAATTTAATTTTTTATCCCCCTATTCAATGGTAAACCATTAGGTACTTCTTTAAGAAATTAATCTTCAAAGTTTAGGAAATTAAAGTTATTACTAGCAATGAAATAAGTTTCCTTGAACATAAGTACAAACATAGGCTACCTTGAAAATAAGCTTTCTTGATATCACTCTCTTTTTCATAAAAACTCATGTTTCTCTCTGCATTTTAAATTTGCACACTTTCTTTATTTTTATCTTTTTTATTTTCTCCTTTTACCTCAGTCTCTCTTTTTTCTTTTAATTATGTTGCCTTACTTTTATTTTCACTCTCTCACTTTTTTTAATAAAATCTTTAATCTCACTTTATCTTCATATACTTGTTAAGGAGTGAGGGGTACAAGGATAATAGTTTTTCATTCATTACAAAAGAATATTGGTTTGTAAATCCATCATGAACTACTTGCCTATCATATTACGTTGGACGCCCCAATAAGATGTCCCAACATACATAGGTACTACATCAAATAATAACTCATCCTTATAATGCCTAATAGAGAATGAAATTAATACTTGCTTATGCACCCTAACTTCTTCACATTCATTCAACCATTTCAATTTATAAGGTCTATGATGTTTAAAATTTTGTAAACTCAATTCATTAACCAAATTAGTACTAGAAACAATAGTACAACTACCTCTATCAATTATCAATCCACATACCTTACCATTGATTCGACATCTAGTATAAAAATTTGTTCCCTTTTGATTCAAGATCTGATAGGAACTTGTCCTAGAGAACCTTCAATAAGATGCAATACCTGATAAGCTTGGGAACGACTAGAACTAAACACACACACAGAAGCATAAGAAACAAAATTGAAAAGATAGAAACAGAACACAAAGAGAAAAGGGGGTTAGAGGAATGTTGGTCAATGGAAAAACCTTAAGAGAACTAGTCTCTTAGAACCCTAGCCTTGGGACACCACAAAGGAAGACCACGCTTTTGATAAGTTAAGTATTATCAAAGAATTCAAAGAAAGCAAAAATGCTCTGAATAATACTCAATATTATTTCTGAATCAATCTCCCTAAAGTACATAGAGGGTGCTTATTTCTAGGAAAAACTTTCTAAATTAATGTCCTAAGGCAGAAACTAAATAAAAGGAAACAAATCAAGCCCTAAAATAAAAGAAAACAAAAAAAAGAAAGGTTTTGACTAGATGACTTTATTTCAAGGAAAACAAAAAGGAAACTAATTAAAACATGATCTAAACATATTGGACCTTATGGAGCACGTCCTTCTCCTTATTTTTAAGTGGCATATAGTTGTCACATGATATTTTACGTGATTTCTTTCAATCGGACTCAATGTGGGCCTTTGGACACTTCATGTTGGGCTTCGAGGAGTAAGACAATGCCTTTTGGACCTTTATGAGATGCAATCTGACCAATAACATAGGCTCTATCTCTTGAAGGTCTTGGATCAAACAATTCAACGCCTGCTTCATTGCTTTGGCCCTAGCTCTTGTCATTAGACCTCCAATAACTTGTAATGGATCTTTAGAAACATTAGGCTTGAATATTGGGCCTTTGATATGGGAATTTCATTCAATCCCTTACAATTTCTGTGACAATTAACTATGATAATAACCGGGAATAAATTGCCTTCTCATGATACGCTTCATCTCTTCCCATGTTTCTATAGGTCTCTCACCATATTGCTTCCTATTAAGTACCAATCGTATAATGTCAGGAAGTGTAGGGCAAAATAGGATATCACATAGAGAAGTTATAGGCAATAATTAAGGGCATTTATTGGCAGGAATAAAGAATTGAATAATGATAATAGAACATTATAATTTTATCAATCTGTACAAGTTGTTACTGTAAGCCTATAACAGCCTATATATAGACTATCATTGTAAAAGCATGCACGTTGATGAAATATAACAAACTTATACTTCTATTTTCCTTACAGCTCTTCTTTGTCTCTCTTTCTTCATTCTTGCTTAACAAACTCATCCTTCCTTCTTCCTTCTCTGTTCTTTCTTCTCCTTCAAGAAAACTCTCAGGTCTTGACATCTTACTATCAAAGTACCAATTCTGCAACTACCTACCCACCCACAATGGCTGACGGTACTAGAACAAGAATTT
The DNA here is from genome assembly GCA_027563885.1 of Erythroxylum longipes. Taxonomy (NCBI): domain Eukaryota; kingdom Viridiplantae; phylum Streptophyta; class Magnoliopsida; order Malpighiales; family Erythroxylaceae; genus Erythroxylum; species Erythroxylum longipes. The sequence continues at coordinate 3,533 of JAOQMS010044655.1, read as the reverse complement.
CTAAGCAGCAACTTGCGCATCTATAGTCACAAATGGAGCAGTTCCAAACCTTTTGTCAAGAGGCACAAACATTCCAGCACAAAACCCAGAGTTAACTTATGAAACTAGACATCCTCAACTCGATATTAGAGAAACTAGGTGCCCTCAATAAACTCATTGAGGGGCAGAACCATATGGAGAAAAGAATGGTGTTAGTAGAGAACATAGTAGACTTATTATGGAAGGATAAACTCATCGATAGAAGGTCCCCATGTAAACTGATACAACATCAATGATAACCACTCTAAGATCCATGACTACAGGAAAAGGTATACTACCCACTCCTATTACTAAAACTACCTTGAGTGACGAAGGAGGGGGAAACAATAATAGTGGAACAATGAGGGATGAGGGGCTGAGAATATGGACAGGGACCTATGAGATTCGTAAAGAAGGAACTCGACCTCTAGACATGGGAGGGAGCATGAATGGAGAATGGAACTAGGAAGGGTATCATCAGCACTTTCCAAAGCTGGAGATACCATATTTTGATGGCAGTAACCCAAGGTATTAGGTGCGTAAATGTGAGAAGTATTTCAGATATTAAAGGATTGATGAAGCACAGAGGGTAAAATTGGCATCCATGTTTATGAATGATAGGGTGGAAATCTATTTCCAGAGTTGGGCTACTAATAGAGAGCAGCTAGTTTGGGGGGAATTCGTGGAGAGTGTGTACCTTAGGTTCATAAAGAAGAGCACTACAGAGGTGGTTGACAAGTTTAACAATATAAGACAGGTAATGATAGCGGAGGAATATTAGGGGAGGTTCGAAGAGTTGAAGGTTCTCATGCTAGCAAACAACTCGACACTCAAGGAAGTGTATCTCATGTATAGCTTCATAAGTGGACTAATAGGAGAACTCAAATCCATGATGAAGCTCAATAAACCACACACTTTAGAGTAAGCATTTGAGGAGGCCCGACTGCATGAAGATGTGCATAAAATCTGTAAGAAACAATGGAGTTAAGGAAGGGGACCGAGGTACTAAGACCACGGGTACTGCATCTGCTCTCAAACAAGAAACATAACCATTACGGGGAAATCCCAGCTTCTACAAAGGCAGAGATGGCAATCAAGAGTTCAAAAAATGATCGAATATGTGTTACAAATGTGGGAATAAATACTTTCTGGGACACGTGTGCAATAAGCAATTTTTTGAACTAGAAGGGCATGAAGAGATTGACGGAGAGGAGACCATAGCAGAGGTGGAAGCACCCGACATGATGGAAGTAGAAGAAGAAGGAGACGGGAACCGGAATGACACAAAAGTAGGACCATCTCCCTGCATGCATTGCATGGGAACACCTCGCACCATACCCTGAGGTTCCACAAAGTAGTAGGCATTGTTACGGGTAAGCGATGCAGAACCAACTCTGTAACTACTGATTTATATGTAGTGCTAGCATTGTCATAGATATGAACTAGCTTCATAACAATCAGTGTACAGAGGTTAACTAGGTACGGGTAAGCGATGCAGAACCAGTTTCTTGACCTTACACCTAAGGGTACCATATGGCAAAGAAAATTAGTGATAGGCTATGTTTTAAAAAGAAAGTTCATGAAAGTATTCATTTCCATTGATGTATACTTTACAAGAAAAGTGGAACTTGATCTTAGAAAAATTTATATGTTTTGTTTTACATATGCATTGATCTTATGAAAAGAAAAAAAATGTGTTTTGTAAAGAATATTGGTTATTACTTGAAAAGAAACAAAATTGTTTTCTTTTATGGAGGTTAATATTTGTATATATGTTTTTGTTGGAAACCAATAACACTCACTGAGCTAGTTAGCTCAACCTTTATTTTTTGTTTTCAAATAAAACCTCACAAGTGCATGCTCAGGGGGCTTTAGTAGTAGGGACTCCACCTCACAAGTAGTCAACTTTGTCAAGTGCTACTGTGTAGGCATTTTTATTTTGCCTTGTACATATTTTTGAGAACTATTGCATATCTTTGAACATGTTTTGGAAAGTAAATTTGTATAAAGAATGGATGTGTATTAAATCTTTTTTAAATGGAATGCATGACTTCTTAGCTTTTCAAAGTTTATTGATATAACTATTTGAGACTGCATATGAGTGGATTTGAAGTCCACAATTTGGAGTTGATAAATTGATGTGATAAGAAGTGTTTTGAATTTTTACAAGGACTTTGAAATTTTTGGGATGTCAAAATACAGTTGTTGTGCTACCAAAATTTTTGACAAACTGAAAAACAAAACTCCACTGTTTACATTTCTTATTGTGAATTGAAGCATTTCCTTAACAGGGGCAATAGGCTTAGCTTCACAGGAACTTTTCAGTAGACTCAGATATCGACTGGAGAGCTACCGTGGAGTACTAAGCAGGTCATCTAGTCATTACAAGATAGGGGCCTGTAAGTAAATGATAAGGAATGAACCATAGCCACATAGGAGACTATTTTCAAGTCAGATAAGAAATAGTGAGATCCATGATTGAGAGACATAATTGTGGTAAAGGATCTATATTCATCTCAAAGAAATAATAAGATCCATGATTTAGAACAATTATACCATATGCCTTGTCTTTCACCTAGAAAAATAATTAGGACCTACAATCTGGGCCAAATTCATACCTTAAACCATATCTTAGGTAGAGGAAAACATATTCAATGGTGAAAACTCTAATTTTTATGGACTTTAACTGTCTTAGGAGAAAACATATCTTAGAAACATCCTTTTCTCTCTAAAAACTAGGTTTGGCCATTGAAAGGCTTCTATAACCCCTTGGTAATTGATTTAAAACTATTTTTCACTAGAGAATCAAGAATATACATCATCTCAATGGATCAAGCTATCGTGGAATAACAGGATTCATCTATATTTACACTGTACCATAACTTTTCCTTTTTTTAAGTTCATTGCTTCAAATATTTTTTATGGATGAAGATCTTTTCTATGTTTAGGTAGGGAAAATCCTAGAGGTTATTTTTATATGGATTGGTTTAATTTAATTTATAATATGCGATATAAATTCTATCAGTTATTTTCTTTGTCTTAATGCTGATTTATTCATACTAGTGTTTGAATTTGATATTAATTTACCTGTGGATGACTTGAGAGCGCCTACTTATGAATGGTTCGGGACTTAAATGGAAGGATGAGATGCTTGACGGAGATCTACGTGATCTTCTTAGTATAGGGTTAAACTTTTTGTGAGATTCCATATAGCCAATGCATTCAAGGGATAAAGATACTCGTTAACCAACTAGAGACTAGATGATTATAACTTGAGGGAGAGTAGTTTAAGTGTCTAGGAATTATTGCCAGTCCAAAGAATATATCCAATATAGGATAATTAATTCATGAATTTAAAAGTTTTACTAAGGGAAAGACTCATTTAAACAAAGATATTTAATTGTATATATTTCAACTATCTTATTATTTATTTTTGTTAATTATCTAAATGAGTTAGTTTAGTTCTATTTTATATTCCATTATCCAAAACACCTATAAAAATTACATTTCTATTT
>JAOQMS010044654.1:0-10066 GCA_027563885.1 Erythroxylum longipes | reverse complement strand
AAAATTCCAAATTTGAACACTTGATATTTAACAATCCATTCTTATGTTATAACCTCTATCATCACCCTAAACATATCACTCATTTAATCACTTTTCATCATCAAACTTAGCTCTCATTTCAAGCTTCATTCATGCCTAGATGCATCATAGGAAAGCACCTAACCATTCGTTGTTTCAAACCACACATAAAAGAAGCATATTTTGTGTATTAACGATTCCCACGATTGTGGACAACCTCCCACGATCTTGGGATTCAATAACAAAAACTTTCAGCCTTCTTTAAGCATTCCCATGATCGTGGACCTATTCCCACGATCGTGGGATGCTTCCATCTGAAAGATCCAAGCAGTTTTCTTCCATTTCCTAGCTCTTCCAACTTCTACAAGATTACATCTTTCATCTCTTATGCTTACTCCATCATTTCTAGCTTAATTCCTCATCATTTCTACTTTATTCTCATTTCCATTTCAGGTCAATATCATTCACAAACTAATCAAAATCTATGATTGATCATAAACACCAAAAATAGAATGTCTACATATATAGCATGTGCAGAAAGTTGTTGATGAATGTTAAAGAGATAGTAAGAAGTGAAATGAATGTGAGATTAGAGTTGAGCATGTGCACTTCTTACTATCTCTTTAATTCTTCCCATTTCAAGACCCCACATTACTCCCTTTCTTTAGCTCTAGACTTATTTTAGTTCATCTCTAGAACACCCAAAGAGATCCACGTTAATATAAATTGAAAACAGAACATTAATCCATTTTTCTATCAAATTTTCTGCACTTTTTCCTACACTATTTTTAATGATCTTTCCATCTCAAAATCATCTCTACAACATCTATGAATCATTAATCATCTCAAATCTAAAAGAAAACATTTATATGCTCATTTTATCACTCATGATTCTCATATATATAGATCACCATTTCATGAACACTTAACCTCTAACTATCATAACGCAAGTTTCATTCAACAAATCATAAAGAACAACATGCTACTTACTTGTTTAAGCTTCAAGATCTTCAAATAACACTTAACCCTAGCTTGAACACATCATACGATCATTAACATATCAAAGGTGGTAAGGGTGGTCTTTTAGTGACAGATATAAAGAAGACAACCAAAATGAGAGTAGCAAGTGAAAGGTGAGAGTAAGATTCAACGTTGATGAAGTTGGCGAGAGTTAGTGTCGTGGAGATGAAGAAGATTGAAGAAAATGAGAAGAGAGATTAACAAAGAGATAAGAACAAATAATAAGGTGAAAGAAAAATAAAAGTATGATGGTCTTTCACTTAGGAGCAACATCGTGAATTAAGACATGGCTTGGCAAGTGAATCTTTTCACTTGCCACATGTCCATTTTCTATAGGTCTCCACTTGGTCCTTTTATTTAACTAGTCCATTTATATTCAATTTCTAATCCAATTGTCCCCCAAATTTTCTATGACATTTGTCATTAAATCTTGATATCACATCTCAATTATTTCTATTGTCATTCATTACCTATTTCTACCACCATAAATCAATTGCCCTACCACTTGGCATTTTTCCTAGTCTAGAATTATTCATAATTTCTGAAATTTCATCAAAAATTCGAAATCAATACTTATACTCACCAAATCAATTTTCAAGACATATAAATATCCAAAATTCATGATATAATCACATTTATAAATCAATTGAGATCAACTATACTCGGTAAATGTTAAATGAGTGCATGTACAGTCATTGTAATATATGTAATTATCAAATTCACACGTACGTATGCTAAATGATGCATGAGCATGAAATGCATGTCCTAGTTTCTCAATATTATCTCTCATATGCAGTATTCTAGGGTTCTAAACCTTAACATCGAAAAAAGGGGATGTTACAGTTCTCACCTCCTTAAGAAATTTCATCCTCGAAATTCTTACCTAATTGTTCAAATAAGTGGGGATATTGTTTCCTTATATGCTCCTCCGTTTCCCATGTAGCTTCTTCACTCGAGTGATTCTTCTAAAGGAATTCCACCAATGGAATTTCTCGGTTTCTCAACTGTTTTGTCTTATATCCCACCATCTCGATCGGCTCTTCAACATAACTCAGATTACTAGCAACTTCATTCTCTTGAGCTAATAGCACATGCATCAGATCAGACCGATATCTCCTGAGCATACTCATATGGAACACATTATGTATCTAATACATTTCTATTGATAAGGCTAATTTATAAGCCAATGGTCCAATCCTATCTAGGATCTCATAAGGACCTATATATCTAGGGCTCAGCTTACCCTTTTAACCAAACCTCAGCACTCCTTGCCAAGGTGATACTCTTAGAAATACTCTATCTCCTACTCTGTATTCCATATCCCTTCGGTGCTGATGTATATAGCTCTTTTGTCTATACTTAGCTACTTTAATTCGACTACGAATCAGTTTCACTTTATCCACACTATCTTGTATAAGTTCTAGGCCTTCAACCATTCTCAGACCCTCTTCATCCCAATACAGAGGCGAACGACATTTTCTGCCATACAACGCCTCATACGGTGCCATTCCGATACTATTATGATAGTGGTTATTGTATGCAAATTCAATCAAGGCTATATATACTGATCTCATGCTCCTTAAAACTCCAATACACATGTCATGAGCATATCCTCAACAGTCTTGATTGTCCTCTCACTCTGTCCATCTGTCTGAGGATGAAATGTAGTACTAAAGTTTAACTTCGTTCCCATAACTTTCTTCAAGCTCCTTTAAAACCTCGAAGTAAATTTGGGATCCCTGTCTGATACAATGGACACTGGAACCCTATGTAGTTTAATCACCTCATTCACATACCTCCGAGCTAACTGGTTTTGTGAGTTATTCTCTCTCACAGGTAAGAAATGGGCTGACTTTGTCAATTGGTCCACCATGACCTATATATCATCATTTTGCCTCGGAGTCTTTGGCAATCCCATTACGAAATCCATTGTGATTTGTTCCCATTTCGATTCCGAAATAGGTAACGAATGTAGCTTCCCAACTGGAGCCTGATGCTTAGCCTTAATCTGTTGGCAAGTTAAACACTTAGCAACATACTCCGTTACTTGCTTCTTCATCCCTGGCCACCAGAAATATTGCTTCAGCGTGTTATCCATCTTGGTGTTACCAGGATGTATAGTATAAGCTGCTAAATGAGCTTCCTCTAGAATTTCTTTTCTCAGATTATCAATATCAGGCACACACAACCGCTGCTTTAACCATAGTGTCTCATCTATAAGTTCAAATTCAAAATCTGGATTCATTTTCAACTTCTTAACAAGCTTAGCCATTTTAGGATCTTTACTTTGAACTTTTCTGATTTTATCATGCAACATCAGTCTTAGTCTCAGTGTAGCTATCAATGCCTTGTTCTGCTCTAGGTTCAACTCGGCATTCAAGGCTCTCAATTGAACTAAGCTTGGTAGCCTCGATATCTAAATTTGAGCTGCACTACTATTTGATTTTCTACTCAAAGCATCAATCACCACATTAGCTTTTCCCAGGTGATACTCAATCGTACAATCATAATCTTTTAACAGCTCTATCCATCTCCTTTGTCTCATATTCAATTCTTTTTGACTCAATAGATACCTCAAGCTCTTATAATTAGTATATTTCTGGAATATCTCTCTATACAAATAATGTCTCCGTATCTTTAGAGCAAAAACCACTGCAACAAGCTTTAAATCATGTACCGGATAGTTAATCTTATGAGACTTTAATTGTCTCGATGCATAGGCTATTACTTTGTCATACTACATTAGTACACATCCAAATCATTGATGCAAAGCATCACTATAAATCACAAAACCTCATGTTCCCAATGGAATAGTCAACACCAGTGTTGTAGTCAACCGATGCTTCAACTCCTCAAAACTCCTTTGACATTCATCATTCCATCTGAAAGGCACATTCTTCCTCAAAAAGTTTAGTCAAAGGGGCTGAGATCAATGAGAACTCCTCTACAAACCTCTGGTAATATCTAGCTAATCTGAGACAACTCCAGATCTCAGACACATTCTTCGAAGCTTCCCACTTCATTACTATCTCTATCTTCTTTGGATCCACTTGTATGCCTTGTCGAGTTACTATATGACCTAGAAACACTACATGATCAAGCTAAAATTCACACTTACTGAATTTGGCATACAAATGTTTCTCCCTCATGATCTGTAAAATTATTCTCAAGTGCTCAACATGCTCTTCTCTACTCTTCGAATACACTAAAATGTCATTTATGAACACAATCACGAAATGATCTAGGTAGGGCTGAAATAACTTATTCATCAATGTCATAAATGCAGCTGGGGCATTAGTTAACCCAAACGACATTACTAAGAACTCAAAATGCCCATACCTGCTTTTGAACGCGATTTTCGGCACATCAACCTTTTCTATCTTCAATTAATAATATCCAGATCTCAATTCCAACTTAGTGAACACCCGAGCTCCCTACAAACTGATCAAGTAAATCATCAATTCTAGACAACAGGAACTTCTTCTTCACTGCCACCTGATTTAGTTGCCTATAATCGATGCATAGTCTTAGAGTTCCATCTTTCTTCTTCACAAACAAAACTGAAGCTCCTCAAGGTGATACATTGGGTCTAATAAAACCCTTTTCCAACAACTTATGCAACTAAGCCTTTAGTTCCTTTAGTTCCGCAGGTGCTATCCTATATAGAGGAATAGATATAAGAGCAGCACCTAGAACCAAGTTGATCGTAAACTCTGTTTCCCTATCTGAAGGTAAACCAGATAACTTAGCAGGAAACACATATATGAATTCCCTAACAACAAAAATGTCATGCACATTATGCTTAGTTCGAGTATCGACGATATAGGCCAGATAAGCCTCACATCCTCCTTGCATCAGCCTCAAAGCACTTATGAATAAGATTAGTATGGTTGGAACTGCTTGACTAATACCTCGAAACACTGCCTCGGTTGGTTAGGAGATTCTAATATTACCTCCTTAGTATAGTAGTTCATAATGGCTCCATAAGTAGTGAGTCAATCCATGCCTAGAATAATATCTATCTCCCTTAACTGCAATACAATCAAATCTCCCACCAATTCTACCTGATCAATTGGAACCAAACACCTTTTACAAACTTCTCCTACTAATGTGGTACTACCAATAATTTTCTATCACAATGCAACCTAAATTCCAGATACGGTGTGATAAAAGAATGTGTAGATCTAGGATCTAGTAATGTAAAAGCTTCATAATTAAAGATAAGCAACACACTTGCAATGACATCTGGAGAATTCTAAGCCTTTTTTCTGGTCATTACATAGACTTTGGCCTGAGACAGCGGTTGGTTGCTCTGCATCTCAGTCCTGATAGTAGGACTCCCAAAACTCATTCTACCTCTATCATGGCCTATTTGTCTAGATACATTAGCTTGGCTCTACTGGACAGTTGTCTCTGTTACCATTCCTCCTATACTTCTAGATGTGTTCCATAAATTAAGGGACATTCTTTGATCTGGTGATCAAAAGAGCCACATCAAAGATAAACTCTCGACAGTTTCTAGCATTCACCACTATATTTCTTTTCATAATGTTCACAGTTAGGTAGCTGTCCCGATACTACACCTCTTTCATTGCCATACTGTATAAAACTATCCCTCTGTCTGAACCCCAACTATATTGATCTAGCCAGTGGTTGAAAAGATATGTTCTGGCATTTACTAAACCTTCTATAGAACCATCCTGAGATTCACTAGGCCTCTTCATACCAGACTCTTGTCTGTGTTCCCCCCTGATCATCTCTTAATAGTTGCTCTATTCGTATCGAGGCTGCTCTCAGCTCAGAGAAACTGCTCAAGTTAATAATAGCTAGCCTTGTCTAAATGTCCATATTCAGCCCATCTTCGAATCTCCTACACTTGTCTTCCTCAATAAGAATCAAGGTAGTACCATACCTCATCAATTCATTGAACTTTATCTCATATTCTGCCACAGAAAAATTGCCCTACTTCAGATCTAGAAATTCCTTCATCTTTCTGTCTAAGTAGATCTTGGGCATATAGTTTTCCTTATAAACCTTCAGAAAGTCTTCCCACTTCAAACTACAAGGCCTGGTGGTACTTCCTGGAACAGTTTTCCACCATTAGTATGCTGGGCCTTGCAGTAAGGAAACTGTATAGTTGAACTTCTTGTCTAACTCGCAATCCATCAAATCAAAAACTCTCTCTGTTCTCTCCAGCCATCCTTCGGCCTCTATAGGGTCTGTACTTCTGTAGATGTCCAAAGCCCCCTACTTTCGCAATTTATCGTACCTCCTTTCCCTTCTCTCAGGAATTCTCGAAGGCATTCTCGCAAGTCGGGATACCAAGAACTCTCTACTGGCTCCTACTAATCTTAGGTCAGCTAATTGTCCCATTTGATTACGTATGGTGGATGATTTATAATAGACAATAACTTTGATTACTATATACATTATATTTCATGTCTAATATTCCTATATGTCCCTATGGATGCCAACCATGCTCTAATACAAAAAACTGTGGCACCCCATTCCCATCAGACATTTGTGCCCATGCGTCCATCAGACATTTGACCATATGCCCAGTGGAAGCAGTGCGCTAAAGCAATCACATCACTTATCTCATGGAATCATAAATTAAAACATAATTAACACGACATCTAAAAACCTAATTCCTCATTTTCGTTCATAAAACCGAATAAACATTGTAGCATTGCAACATCATCCTTATATACATTATCAAAGACCTATTAGAGTCTACAACTCTATTTACAAAATATGTTATATGCTACATAAATAAGGAACTATACAAAATTCTATCTAAATCCTTCAATCTCAGCTGACCGACTTTTGAGTCATTTCTTCTATCCAAAAGCAGCACTAAATCTCTTCTAAGTTGTCTTAGAAGTTAATTATGCTCTCTTGTACCTGAAAAGTCAACATTACAATTTTAATGAGTTTTACGAACTCCGTAAGCTACCCATCATCGATGGCTCATTCATACACATAATACATATAGTTCATGTTTCAAGTTCACAAACAGTTCATCTCATCATATAATGCACATCTTTCACCAATTATCAAATAGCATCACATATCACCTTAATCATTTATTCAACTTTACATTCATAATGGTTCATACAATTCAATTCAATCATTCATATAATATATATTAAATTGTATATGCAATGTTCACAAGACTCACTTTCATTTATTACTTTGTTGTGACCGAGTGTCTTTTTCACTATCCCATATCCATTGTGGATTCTGGGCTCATTAATAACTGTCACTTATCTGTTGAGGATACAGGGTTCATTATATATAGTGAGCCAGAGGCTCTTACCACATTCTGATCTTTAAGCTCTTTTTCACTGGTGACTCCTATCATAACTGCCTTTATGTGATCATATATTCATGTAGTGAAATGCATCATATGTATTCAATCATTCACTTGTGCTTAATTTTTTGCATTCACATTCACCATCAAACCTTGGTCCGACATTTAACAATTAAGTTAAGTATCACATATTTTAACAAATTCACATATAGTGAGCACTTTCAATATATTATTCATACATCAAACGCCTCGGACATGCAATATATGGAATCAACACATTCACATCACATAATAATTTAATTCAAAATTTTCAAAAAATAATAAATCAATGTGAGACCATCTAGGTTACTCACAGCTCACTCCAGCTAGCTTATTGCCTCGATGTTCCGGCGATGTCTGGATATTGACACTCTAATTGCTCTTTTATATCATACAATAAATACACATTTACACATTATTAATTTGCACAATCACATTTATACTCAATCATATACATATGTATATATGATATGTATAATGCATGCAAATGACAATCTTGGGCATATTTCCTTAATTCAAATCTTATGATCATTCATACTTTATAACTCATATATGTCTAAATTAAACTTAGGTTTACACTTCATTTGTACAATATTATTCTAAGTTCGTCATTCTATCTTCACTAAGATTATTCAAGCATTCTAAGATCACAAAATATCTAATTTATCAATCACCTTTACTTAATACACTTCATTCACCTTCTTCGGATCACATTATCCTTCATAGGATCCCTTTTATTCTCATAACATCTCAAAATTCCAAATTTGAATACTTGATATTTAACAATCCATTCTTATGTTATAACTTCTATCATCACCCTAAATATATTACTCATTTAGTCACTTATTTCATCATCAAACTTAGCTCATTTCAAGCTTCATTCATGCCTAAACGCATCATAGGAAAGAACCTAACCATTTATTGTTTCAAACCACACTTAAAAGAAGCATATTTCGTGTATTAACCATTCCCACGATCATGGACAACTTCCCACGATCGTGGGATTTAATAATAGAAAATTTTAGCCTTCTTTAAGATTCCTATGATCGTGGACTTATTCCCACGATCGTGAGCCTATTCCCACGATCGTGGGATGCTTCCATCTGAAAAATCCCAGTAGTTTTCTTCCATTTTTTAGCTCTTCCAACTCCTACAAACGTAAGATGGTCTTTCACTTAGGAGCGACATCGTGAATTAAGACATGGCTTGGCAAGTGACACTTGTCACTTGCCATATATCCATTTTCTATAGGTCTCCCTTTGGTCCTCTTATTTAACTAGTCCATTTATCTCCAATTTCTAATCTAATTGTCCCCCAAATTTTCTATGACATTTGTCATCAAATCCTAATATCACATATCAATTATTTCTATTGTCATTCATCTCTTATTTCTACCACTATAAGTCAATTGTCCAGCCACTTACCATTTTTCCTAGTCCAGAATTATTCATAATTTCCTAAATTTCATCAAAAATTCTAGATCAATACTTATACTCACTAAATCAATTTTCAAGACATTTAATATCCACAATTCATAATATAATCATATTTATAAATCAATTAAGATCAATTATACCTGATAAATGTCAAATGAGTGCATGTACAGTCATTGTAATATGTGTAATTATCAAATTCATGTGTATGTATACTAAATGATGCATAAGCATGAAATGCATGTCCTAGTTTCTCAATATTATCTCTCATATGCAATATTCTAGGGTTCTAACCATTAACATGTTACAATAGTAAACTTGCAGAAAAGATAAGAGAAGAAGAAGCAAACCTGGAGAAAGTTATGAGAGAGAGAAAGAGAGAAAGAGGAGGAAGATAGGAGAAGAGAATCGGCTAAATGTTGAAAACATAATGAAGTACGTAAACATCCCTTATAGAAGTTAAATACTCTTACTAACCTTTCATCAAATAGTTAGCAAGCTTTCCTCCAAGAAGCATTGAAGATGGGAAAAAGACGTCATCCCATATACATCCAACACAAAAACACAATTGACCATCTTTTAAACACAATCACAAACAAAAACCTGTACAGCATAAGATGAACACAAAACCCACACAAAATCCAAAATTTAGTAGAAAAATATAGCACAAAAAAGGAGGGCTCTTGAAAATAAAAAAGAAGAATACTATTAACAAAGGACACGATGCTCGTTAGATGGTAATGACCACAACATAGGAGACAACGACCACAGAGGAGATGAGGCTTCTTCGAAAACACGATGACTAACACGAAAACAAGGAGAGCTTTGTTTTTGTGTTAATAACCTGGTAAAAAATGGCATCATTTGTTGTTAAGCAAAATGACATAGTTATTAATTTGGAAGAAATATACCATTAGGGAGTGATTCAAATAATCGTCACCAAATGGTGGCCCATTATCATTTGGCAATGAAATTATATAAAATATATAAAATTTTAATAACGGTACTAAATTTATATATAATAAATACATAATTATGATTAAATAAAATAATATATTATATAAGTAAAATATGAGAAAATTTATGTGGCACCCCCTCACTGCAGGGTACGCACCGGGACGCCCGTGGGTCATTCCGGTACATATCCTATGGTAAGGGAGCGCTATGTGCGATCACTACAAAACTCCACATGGCATCATATCAATTTAAATACTTAAAACAATAATTACAAATCACAAGATTT
>JAOQMS010044652.1:0-10068 GCA_027563885.1 Erythroxylum longipes | reverse complement strand
CATGATTCACATTATAATCACATTAAACCAATCATTTATACCCAAAAAATGTCAAATGAGTGCATGAACAAATTATTGTAATGTGCGCAATGATCAAATTCACGTGCGTGTATGCTAATATTATGTATGAGCATGAAATGCATTTTCTAATTTCTTAACAATCTCTCATATTACTATTATAGCCTCAAAATTGGTAACGGGATGTTACAGTCACGAGCCTCGAAAATCCTTTACAAAGAACTCTAATATTAGTATTTATAAGTTAGGGTTACATAAAAGTGTTCGAAGGTGATTAAATTTGTAATTTCATGCATCTTTAAATTCCAAATAACGATTCTAGTGCCTATTACACTTTTAAACTAGTTTTGGTTTTGTTTTGGAAGTTTATGAGTGAAAATACGATGATTTTGGTGCCAATTTCACTTCATTTTTTATTCCAATTAAGTTATGGACAAATAAGAAGAACAATATAGGTCCAATAAGACCTCTGTTGGTGATGTGTTATCCAATTCTCCACTTTTCCTCACATTTTCAACATCTTTAAGCTTGAATAGATTTTTTGTGCCTTTTATAAAGTTTTTTAAACCTTTTTACTTGCTATTAACTCCAATACCTTCTTGATTTGAAAAATATGGAGAAGAATGCACTAAAATATGGGTTTTCGACTCAATTAATCACCTAAAATTATACGAATAAAATATAAGAGAATATCATATAATTCCACATAAAGTATAGTATAAAAGCTTTAAGTCATAACTAATTTGACCGATAACAACATGTAAAATATACCTATGTGAAGATGTTAAGAGAAAAATGAAGATAATTAGGTACATTTTGGATAATTTTAGCCTTACTTCTTCAATTAGGAATGACTTTCCCACCATTCGAGCTCTAATTGATATGCTTAAAGATGATGTGAAAAACTTCAAAAGAGCTCTAAAATTTTCATTTTTTAATCTTTAAAAGATACTAGTTAAACATGGTTTCAAATATGCATATGTTGTAGTATATGTTTTTTTTTAAAGATGGAGGAAGTTAATGAGAGAGTAAAACATGACTTAACACATGGGTGAGTACTAGCTCATGTTTCTAGTGTTGAATGAAACTTGTAACACATGCATATTCCATATTCTATTTGCTACGAAAACTAGAAACATGCCATCTTTAGAATCCCTGGTTTTGGGATATATAATAATTTATCTTTTTCATTTTATTTTCTTTTCTATGGCCTTACGAAGCTAAACTATTATACTTAGTCAAAGAGAACTAAAATATTCAAATATAAAAAATCAAGAGATCTAAATTATTTTTAATATTGAATTTATTCTTTGAGTATCAATTTTTCTTTCGTGTTTATTTTTATGATTGTTTCACTTAGTTACTAGGAAGGCTTACTATTTTGTAATTTATATTTAGGTTAGATATCAGATCTATAATTGTATGATCCTTTTACTATATGAAGCAACTAGAGTTTAATGAATTATTGCATCATAATTTTTTAGATCCTAGGAAGGATAGTCAACAATATTAAATATGGTAATAATGCTTAAACCTCAATACATTAGGAGGTAATAGTAGCTGCAACACTCACCAATAAGGAAATTCTTAGAAAAGCTCCAATTCCTAAATCTATTAACTCAGAAATCATCCACATTAGCCACTAACACGAAGAGGATGTCATAATATAGAAGCACACTAGAACTAGAAAATTCACCATTCATTCTTATAAAAAGTTTTCTAGGGTTACATGGCTAAAATCCCTTAGACTAAAGTTATTTAGTTCAATAATTTATTGCCTTGTGCATCCACCACCTCATGGTTGACCATAAAATGTAAAATGCCAACAGTTGATAGGTTGGCTAAGTTCTTGACCCTTACTAACTGGTGCATTTTATGTAAAAGAGTTGAAGAAAGCATCAATCATATATTCTTTCAATGTGATTATACCAATGAAAACTAAAAGTTAATGTTAAACAAATGTAATATATTTGAAGCCACAAGGGAGTGGAGTGAGATATTTGAATGGTGTTCTACCATTAAGCACTGTAATGACAATGTGAAATGATGCTTGTGTTTATCATTTACATTCTTTATTATAGCTATATGGGATGAGAGAAATAGATTAATCTTTTATGGAACTAGTTATGAAAAAGATCAATTTGACAAGGACCTTATGCAGAGAATTAGACTTCATATTAAACTCTTCAAGATAAATTTAAGGACAACAATTGTCTTTCCAATGTATGGAATTGTAATACCTCAATGTAAAATGAATGTGGAATATTTCATAGTCATATTATAGTATATTGAATGTAATTTGTATTAATTAAGCTACTATAATGGCGTCACTTTTTATCTAATTGACAGTTCTATTGTACATCTTTTATTTTCCTTTAAAGGCTTAATTCATTCTTCTTTCTAAAAAAAATATTAAATATGGTTGATTATGCTTATTTTATTAGGTTCATCTATCTTTCTATTGAAAGTTACTACTAAACCTTTAACATACAAATAAATTTGTTTACTTTTTAAGGTTTATTAGCTTATTTTCTTCTAATTAATAATGACTAAGAAGAGATAGGAAGATAGTCTCAACATTGAATGTTCAAATTGTGTATTTATTAATAATTGCATCAATGATCGATATGAAATTCTAATAATGGATGTGGACTTAGACCAATATTTGTTATTGAATTTATTATATTATAATTTTGATTATTTCTTTGTTATACTTTTTATAATTATTTTAATCATAACCAAAGCCTTTTTAACTTGTGTTCACAAAGGATAAAATTAGATTACGTACTTTTTATGAGAACAACCCTCTCTCTATTTACTATATTTTTTTGGAGTAAAGGTCTTATTTTTCAGTCCAAGTGATAACACACCAAATTTCATCCCCATAAGGATAAAGTAACTACTAAGTCTAGCTCTTTTACTATTATTTAGTCAAAATTAAATAGTGTGATTGGTTTATTATAAAACCTAAAACTATATCAAATAGATCAAGATACTACTATAGATAAAAGAAAGCAAGCAATCAATAGAAATAAATTATATAACATAAAAACCTATATGAATTCTCCCTAGCATCATTTTGTGCTCATGATTCAATTATGTAGAGATTTTATGGCTTAGACCAATAAAATCTCCCAATACAGTGAATTATCACTTATAGGTGTCTATCACCTTCTTAAGTTTATTAACCGACTAAAATGCTTTAGAGCCTAAGATATTGGTATTCATTCCCTCTCTCTCAACATCTTGAATGCCTTCCACCTATATCTTGATATTATAAAATCTAAAGGGACTTTTAAAAGGAGCATTGTTTTAGGATAACTTTGATTTCAATTATGGAATGATCAAAGGAAAAAGGAGGACTAAATTGAGTTCCTTTCATACATTTTAGAATATAATGCTACTAGTGGAAGGCTATGAAAAATAAGTCATAGGAGAGACAACTTGAGTCATGCCCATGAAACAAAGGCTCACGATCGTGAGCTTCAATAAAGCCATTCACGGCCATGACTACTATGCTTATGCCAGTGATTCTTGTGACCTAGCACTAAAAACCTAGTTTTGGTATAGCTATAATATGTTCAAGGCAGAAAGAGTATGAATCATTTTGGAGGTTTTTCGATTTTGAGAATGATAGTGACCTTGCTATTTTGGAGACCCATGGAGGCCATAGAGGGCTAATCTTCCCAACACCAGTTTGGAGGTGATATCGACTCCAAAGAACATGGTTAAGCTTATTTCTCAATGTGTTTGTTATTTTTTTCTCTCTAAATATTGATTATGTTATCCAATATTATAGATTTGGGTTTTCATATATGAATAATCTTTAATCTCATTCTTGTTAGATTATTTATGTATGAACTCATTGTTAGAATCATTAATATAATACATAATTGTTATGTTTCTGATTCATTTATGGAAACAAATGGTTTCTAATCAATAAAGATAACATAACCTTGGTTAAATAAACTGAATTTATATGGTTGTTTCCTTGATTAATTTTTTTTCCTAACCCGTATTGTGACTATCCAATTAAATCTCTAGAGCTTGTTCTAGGTTGTCCGATAGTTAGGTTTAATTAAAGAGCTTGTTTCAATTAAACATGATCTAAGGGAAAATCAGGGTTAAATAGAGATTGTTGTTAACCTACGATTAATAGTTGCTAGGAGAGGTATAAGAATAACAATTTAATAAATTATGTTTAGTTGTGTGTAGGCCGAGATTGAACTGATGAACAGGACCCTAACGTATTCATCTATTTTTTCATTTTTTGTTGTTTTCTTTAATTTGCTTCGTTAGTTTAATTTTAATTTATTTTGTTATTTAACCAAAACCCCTAACCTGAACACTGATTTTTTCATTACAATATGGGATCGACCTAGACTTACCACTAGTTATAGTTTAAGGTCTAGTTATTTTGTGTAGTGTTACGACACAATACCAATTTTGGCACAGTTGTTGGGAAGTGCAGTGTTTTAGTTTTTGTTCTTGATCTTAATTGGTGCTTTTTACATATTTGTTTGTAATTAGTTTCTTTTCAATTATTTCTTGATCTTTTCACTTTTTGTTTAGTATTTATGTGTGAAGCGAACATATGGAAGGGCATATGTCATTACTAGATATTATCAATGCTTTTGAAGGAAAATTTCCCATAAGTCATATTCCTAATGTTATAACCAAGCTAGGAATGATCAATTGAACTTAGCTTACGAATGGAATAGCCAGCAAAATTACTACCTAAATGAATTTTAGGAAGCACAGCAATTCTCGTATAGACCAGAAGCTCCTTACTTTAACTCAGATACATCTCTAGAAGACAATTCTCGTATAGACCAGAAGCTCCTTACTTTAACTCAGATACATCTCTAGAAGACATATTTATGTCTCTTGCTTCTAAAACTCTGCAACATCAGTAGAATATGCTGCAATTCCTACAAGATACAAAGTCTAGAATCCAGAACTTGGTAAGCCATATAGGTCAGATGACAGAAGCTATCAACTGCTTAGAATCATAAGGTAGAGAGATGCAACCATCTTAACCTGAGGTGAACCTAAGGGATGTTAATGCAGAGACCTTAAAGAAACTTGAGAATCTTGAGAGGACTACTCAAGGAATTTCTTGTGAAGAAAAAGAGGAGAAGGAGCTCAAAGGATAAAAGGATATATCATTTAGCTCAAAGGTAAATAATGGGTTCCTAATTTTGGTTAATACTAACCATTCACCTTTACGTAGTGGATTGGAGAAATCAAATTAGGAGGAAAAGGGTGAAGAGACATTTGAGATATTCCAAGAGTGCATGGAATCATTATAGATTTAGATTCTGAAGATAGAGAGGATGTTGAGTATGAGAGGTCATCAACTTAGGCCTTATACTGAACAACCTCATTTGGAGAAAGCTCAACTCCTAAAGATCATAATTTTATCATACGGTGAAGAGAACAAGAAGTCAAGCCAGCGACAATAAACAAAGGCATTGTTTGGGGGCCAACCTATGTAAAGTTTATTTCTTTTCCTTTACATTTTGGCACTTATTAAGGTTATAATATGTGTTTTTAAGTTGTTTGTTTCTTATATGCATATGTGTTTTTAAGTTTATTTGTTTCTTATGTGTTTTTAAGTTTTCAAACAAAAAAAAGAGAGAGAGAATCAAATAAACAAACAAAAAAATTCTCTTTTTCTATTGATTCTAAAACTATATAGTCATAATTAGAGACTGAATTGACTAGAAGGATCTATAGCAACTTAAGCATATACTCTTACTCTTGTGATTTGTCAATATGCTTTATTTTTAAAATATTAGTGACTAGTGGTAAACACAAGCTAGTGAGATTTTGAGCCTTTATAGACTGACACATCCATATCAATCTTATTGTATTTGGTTTATATGTGACATTCATGACATGTACATCCTAACTTTGCTTTGATTTTCTATTCAAGAACACATTTTTATCACATGCATTAACTTGGAAATGATATAGGCATTCGTTGTTTTATAAGCACATTAACCAAATAGCCTACCTATTTATATGATTTTACTTTTGATAAGCCCCCTTGAGCTTTATTTGCCTTTTCTTTTTGTGCTAACCACATTAAATGTTTTAAAAATAACTAAATGTCCTACCTAAGCCTTAAAGCTAGTAGAACATTGGTTAATTGTTGACGATTATAGATGTAAAAAAGTATAAGTGTGGGGGTAAGCATAAATGTGGGATTGTTGTACTTATTGGGATGCTATTTTTTTGTCAAATCAATGAAATTTTCATATTGATGTAGCTTCTTTCAATTTTTATTAAAGGAAAATGAAAGGAAAAGAGAAAATGACAATTCATCGTAATGCTATTTAAAATAAACTAGACTACTACTACAGCAGTGGTGAGTCTAGGTCAATCCCACAAAGAGTGTGTGTAAAGTATTTGAAATGAAATTAATTAGTGTTTAGGTTTAGGGGGGTTTGGTTGGTTTGAAATAAGAAAACAAAAATAACTAAACTAAGAAAACATGCAAAGTGTTGAAAGTGGTTAATTCGTTAGGAAT
This sequence comes from Erythroxylum longipes, assembly GCA_027563885.1. Taxonomy (NCBI): domain Eukaryota; kingdom Viridiplantae; phylum Streptophyta; class Magnoliopsida; order Malpighiales; family Erythroxylaceae; genus Erythroxylum; species Erythroxylum longipes. Next base: position 3,515 of record JAOQMS010044652.1, on the reverse strand, counting down.
CCAGTTCTTTGGTTCTATCTTATCCTATACCCTAATTAAACATATTTAGATGATTTGTTGTTCTCAAACCTCTTCTAGAAACTATTAATTGTGGTTACTAATTAACCCAAGTTTTCCCTTATGTAGTGTTTAATCAAGATACAATCGTTAATTACACCTAACCACTGAATAACCTAAGATACAATCTCTAGATTTAGTTGGGTAGTAGCATTACGAATTAGGAAAACTGATTAATCAAGGTAACAACCATATACGATGCATCATTTAAACTAGGTTATATTATCCCTAACGATTACGAATCATTAGTTGCTACACATGAATTTCAAATATAACAAGTACAGATTATATCAAAATTCTAGGAATGGACTTGTAAATAAACGATCCAATGAACGCATTAAAATTATCTTTTCACAGCACCCAAATCCATACACATCGAATAACATAAACAATTTCTAAAGAGAGAAAAAACAACAAATACAAGTAAGGAATGCTTAACCTGGTTATTGGCATCGATATTGTCTCCGAACTGATGTCGGGAAGCTACCCTATAGTTCTTTTCATGATGGACAGCTTACTACCCTCTTCATGCTCTTCCGAAGCTCCTAAAGGTCTCTCACGATTCAGCCCAACCGAAAGCACCTCTTCTTTTCTCTCAACCGAAACTCCCCTAAATTTTCATATCTTTCTGTCACAAAAATGAAGGATTTTATACTAAAAACCTAGATGATGTGGCAATTTATCACACCTGTAAGTTTTCTCTCACAGGTGTGACATATTTCTCACACCTGTAAGCAGCACGGTTGTGAAAGGCTTCTCACAACCGTAAGAAGCTTTCCAACCCTCCATTGTTTTTCATCTCACATTTTACTTATTTAATTCCCATAAATCATTCAAATGTAGCTGCTTTACATCATCCATCCTCCACCTTATTGCTCCAACATGTTCAACAAGTGAAGTACCATGCATATCCATGCATAGCTCACGACAACAATTCTACCATGGCCGTGAGTGGTCTTTATACTTCATATTTTTTTTATAATTTCTTGTATTCTTCTTGTTTTAATCTTCCTCATTCTTGTTCCATGAAGACAAGTGAAAATTAATTTTCAAAAAATGGCCTAAATATCATGCTTTCAACTCGCTTTAACTTCATTGCTTCTGAATTGTGCCTAAAATCACATAAGAGCCAAAGTTAGTATCTTAAGCAATTTCATGTCATTAATTGTTAAGTGTTATGAAATAATTAAACAATCAATTAAGCTCATATTAAAAAAGGAAAGGAAAGGAAAAGAAAAGAAAAGATGTTTAAATAAAATTATTAATAAGGAAATGCAATTGTTTTGAAAACTTATTCATGATTAGTTTTTCCTCCTAAAGTTGTATGGAATGGGTGATATGAGTATGAGGCATATAAGGTAGATGTTGCTTTGAAGGGCACCCTTTATAGTTTCAGAGTATTGTTATCATCAATTTTTATGAGTGATCCCTTCTAATTAATTATGCTTTATATGTTTTTTGTTGTGAGAGCTTGAATTTGAGTTGTGAAACATAGTTTTTGCATTCATCATAGCTTATGATATCCAGTTTTGAATTAATGTTAGTTTTTACATTTGATGTTGTATTGAGTGTTAATTTTGCTTCACTAGCTTTGATGGCTTTTGCACTACACTGTCCAAATACATCTCACCTTGTACTTGCCTGCATTACATCCTTGAAAAGTCCTTTAATTTATGATTATACATTTGAATCCTAGTGGTGGAGAAACGAAATGATATGCAAAGCTATAGAATGTCATAATAATGGATGGCGTTTAAGTGTGACCACGAATTTATCATATTTAAACACATTTTTCATGTTTATCTCTAGATTGTTTAGTTTCTAAAAGTGATGAATATTAATAGATCATGAGTAGAAGCATTGAATGTTGAGTTTTTGTCATAGTTTTGAAAGTTATTCATCTTTTCCTATGACTATCTATTGTTAGGAAATATGGAAATTATGAAAGTGCTTAGCATGTGACTTTGATTTTGATGATTTGCCTAAAATGGTCAAAAGCTAAGTGTGGGGGAACTCGATATATGCTTAATTTGATACATTTAATCTATGACACTCAATGATTAATGCTTCAAAATGCTTAAGACGTTCATTTTAGTTCATATTTGATTTTAGGTATCATTTGGAAGCATAATAGAGAAAGTGATTTGAAAGCACTCTTTGAGCCATCTTATTCATATTCACACTTAATTGTCTTCATAGAGGAAGATGGAGAAGGATTAGAGCAATAGGAGACAAGAAAATGCCAAAAAGAATGAAGAGAGCAAGACTCACGGCTATGCAACATGTTGTCATGGCCATTACCATCGGTTATGACAAATCAGTCATGGTTATGACAAATCAGTCATAGGTATGACAACTTGAGTCACGCACATGACATAAAGGCTCACAGTTATGAGCTTCAATGAAGCCATTCATGGCCATGATCACCATGCTTATGTCCATGCCTTTTGTGACCTGGCATTGAAAACGTAGTTTTTTTGTATAAATATAACATGTTGATAGCAGAAAGAGTATAAATCATTTTAGGGGTTTTTGGTTTTGGTAATGACAAGGAGCTTTCTATTTTGGAGACCCATGGAGGCCATGTAGGGGTAAACTTCCCGACACTAGTTCAAAGGTGATATCAATGCCAAAGAACACGGTTAAGCTTATCTCTCATTTTGTTTGTTATTCTTTCTCTCTGTAGGGACATATTATGTTATCCTATGCTTATATATTTAGGTTTTAATATATGAATAATCTTTAATCTCATTCTCATTAGATTATTTATGTATGAACTCATTGCTAGAATCATTAATACAATATGTAACCGTTTTGTTTCTGATTCATTTGTGGCAACAAATGGCTTCTAATCATTAAAGATTACGTAACCTTGGTTAGATGACCCAAGCTTATGTGATTATCGCCTTGATTAATCTATTTTCCTAACCCCGTAATGCAATTGTTCGATTAAATCTAGAGAGCTTGTTCTAGGTTTTCTGATAGCAAGGCTTAATTAAAGAGCTTGTTTTAATTAAATACAATCTAAGCGAAAACCAGGGTTAATAGAGCTTGTTGTTAACCTATGATTAATAGTTGCTAGAAGAGGTATGAGAATAACAATTCAGTAAAGTACATTTAGTTTTGTATAGGTCGAGAATGAATCAATGACCAGGTCCCTAACGTATTTATCACTTTTCTCATTTTTTATTGTTTTCTTTAATTTGTTTTGTTAGTTTAATTTTACTTTATTTTGTTATTCAACCAAAACCTCCTAACCTAAACACTAATTATTTTCATTAAAAAAGCTTTACACACACTCTTTGCGGGATTGACCTAGACTTACCACTAGCTATAGTTTAAGTTCTAGTAATTTTGTGTAGTGTTACAACATGCTACCATAGATGTTGGCCCTCAAATTTTATTTACTTATTTTTGATAAATAAGCATGATTAGTTTATTTTGGGGTCTTGTTATAT
>JAOQMS010044651.1:0-10068 GCA_027563885.1 Erythroxylum longipes | reverse complement strand
GGTATACAAATAAGAGTATTTATGTAGTCATAAATACTCTTATTTGTATACCTAACTAATAGAAATACAAATAAGAGTATGATATCACATTAATTTACACCGGTTTGTATGTACATATGATTATACAAATAAGAGTATTTATGAGAATATTTATAAGGTCATAAATACTCTTATTTGTATACCGAACTACACTAACTGAGAAAGGCAACGTTATACACAGACATATAGGATGGGGGGTGATATCCATACAGCTTCTATGTGTATGTTCACATAACATCTATGCATCCTAATATGGTATACCACCGCCCTACTGGCTTGATATACCATACTATTATCCACAATTGGCTAACACTGGCTAGGTGTATAATTATATTGTCTTTAATAAACAATAGTGCTTGTATTGTAATTATAGCCACTTACTAGGGAGATTTAGTACACAAGTGATACGTATTTCATGATGGTTTAGTTATGGACTATCATTGTTGGGCCCAGGTCTCGATTCAGACTTCATGGCGACTACGCGCCACAATGTGATATATATTTATATGTATATATACTTGAATGGGTGTGGTTCGTTATTGTTGGCTATAAACGTATTAGCCACTGAGCTTCCTAGCTTCCTCCACTATTTTTCCACTCCTCAAGTGAAGAAAAAGCAGGTCAGCAATAAACTTAGCAAAAACTTCGGCAGACTCCAAGGATCTTAACATTTGTAACTTAACTAGTTAGTTCAGATCACTTTTGGCACTTTAGAAGCATATTAAGCATAAACATTCATGATTGTATTTTGTATTGTGCTACTGTTGTGGTTTGGATATGGAATTTGAAGTTGTGCTAAGACTCTGTTTCATTGAAAGTTGACAGTAAATGTTGCAAAAATTCTCTTATGTTTATGTGCAAAATTTTCTTTTCTGTTGTTTTGACAATGTGGCTAGGAATAAGCTTTCTATTTGTGCAATGAGTCTTGGATGGAATTTATGAAGTAAAATTGTTTAGATTGGAAGTTGTATATATGGAATTGAATGTTAGATTCGGGTCTTGTAGTTGCAGTTACTGGTTTTGTATATATATACAGATGTTGACAGTAAATGAATGAAAATAGAGTATAAGGGTTAAAATGTAGTCTGAAACTTCAAGGCATAAACTAGACAGATCTAGGCAAAATTAGACAAAAGTGTCTTCATCAAAGTTGTAGATCTTTTTCTTAGCTTTCTAACAACATAAATTTTGAAATTTTTAGATTTCTGGGTTGAAATTTATGATGGCTTGAAGGGAGGGAGTGCGACTGGAAAGTCGCGACTCTATTCTTCATTTTCTTCTCCCTCACACGCGTGCATGTTTCACTCATGCCTGTGACTCTTTAACTCCTCTCATGCCTGTGCATGTTTCCCCTCACCCCCATAACACCTCCCATTGTCACAGTTGTGATCATTTTATGTCACAACCGTGACATCCCACTCCATATGTCACGGTTGTGACAATTTCACGTCACAACTGTGACATCTCTCATTCTATTGTCATGGTTGTGACATTATTGTGTCATGGCCATGACACTTCTATGGAAAATTCATGGTTGTGACATTTTTATGTCATGGCCATGACAATTACAAATGTTAGACAAAAATATTTGATAATTTAATAAAATAAATCCTAAGAAAAATTAGGACCCAACAGTCATTAGTTCATTGTAATTACCAGTATGATTAATAAGTGTTAATACATAGGCATGAACTATCATGCAAGGTGACTATAAAAACTATATTTCCATATTAGTGTGCACATAGTTGTCTATAAGAGATTGTAACTAACTATTTATATCCATACAATATTAATGTATAGTTCCACAATGAATGTTGGCACAATTTGCTGTACATGGCAACAACTATGCCAGTGTACAATTTTTTTACTTAATACTTGATCAATCAATTATCTCTATATAGTTTATGCTTAAAAGCCATTTGAACAGTTAGTATGCATTTAGGAACATGACATTGTCATGATATCATATTATATCTGGAACATAATATTATATTACCATTTATGGGACATACATAGGCTTATATGGTAATGTGGGATAACATGTTGGGTAATTAATAAGCGTATTGTTAACCCCATTACACATTGTTATTGATCAAACTTTCATATGATGGGGTATACATTAATACATGTGCAATCATAGTGCAGTACCTACCATTACTTTGGAATTTGACATATATACTAAGCATTTATAACATATTTTATCTAGTTAGGTCATTAGTATGTGTTTGGTATACCATGTGGTGACTACAGTTGGATATATCTGTATAATATAACTAATGTCACATTTATATGTGTATATAAAACCAACTCTACACAATAAGTATAACCCATGGGTTAGACATAACTATAAGTGGGTGTTATCATAAAGTTTATGATATTCATGCACAGTCCATGTGCTCACCATAGACTAGCACTAGGTGAAGATGTACTTATTGTATGTATGTCACATACATACAAATGTATATGCATTACATTTAATGTGGCCTATGCACAGTCCTTAGTTAGCTTCATGTATGGGATTACAGATATTAGGTGCACCCTCTTTAATACAAAACCAACTAGTTTACAAATATTGTAATTTGTACAATATTAATACATACGGTATTAATCACCTAGATGAATTATCGATCATTACCACTATGTTTTGTAAAATACATGAGACACCATTTAAGCACACATCCTCCAATCATTAACAGTCAAATTTCTTATTGATTCCACAAACTGATAAGGAATGATACCTTATGGTCCTAGTGGAAATTCAGTGGTTGTTATGCATGTATATCACCAATGTCATATACCTGCATAAATCCTCTTGTATTTGTTAGGTAATACACTATAACTCATCTTCATATACTAATTGATTATAGTAATGGCTATGTAAGTGTACATCCCCAGACATGTACACCATTGTAGGTAAGATGTGTCCATTATGCACTAGTTAATACCTGCAATAAACACAAGTGTTGATATGGATGTTTCACCGATTGCTTGTTCTAGTATGTCAGGTTAAGTTACTATTATTATGACAAAATGTGATAAGGACAAAATGTCTGCATTTGGAATCTCTATTTAAGGTACTTATATGTAACCATCTGATAGGACACAAACCCATGCATATAGAGTGGATGCTAAAAAGAGTACTTATATGTCTGCACTGTCCATATGTTATATTACAACTCAAATGTGGTGACACCCCATACCTTCCAAACAATTATGTTAGGATACCTTTGCACACTAAGGTTCATCTGTGGGATATAATACCATCTGGTCAATATCAATACCTTGTACGGTTGTGGTGCCAATCTATAGGGTCATATATTATGTCCTCAAGGTATAATGACATACCTCAAAATATGTAACTCTTAAGTGTATTATATCCTAGTGGAGAGTAATCTGGTGACAGTAATAATGGATCACTGTATGCTTGTGTACAAGGTAAGTAACCAAGATTGTTTGTTGTAGACAATTTTCATACTATATACACAAATGGACCCTATACAATGATTTTGACATGACTAGTAGGTCATATCAATACCCATGGATTATATATATGAAGATAAGAAGACCTATACATTATTATTGTCACCAGTTAATGGTACTCACATGTTACAATGCATTAACCTCATGATATTGGTTAATTAGAATCCTTAATTATAAGGTCTGTATAATGGTGTATGTTATACCTTACATACATAGATGTATGTTAAAACGTCATAGGGGATTAATAGGTAACCCACATTTGGATGTGTCTCCTATATTATTATCGACTATATAGGGTGGCCACATAATTAGGAAGGTATGATAACATAATATTGGGTATGTCATGCACAAGTACATAATATAACATCTGCACTGTATATACAGGTGCAGATGACTTATATGCTATCTTACTTTCTAACCAGTATACAAGTTATGTTGGATGGATTATTGGTATACCACTAATTGGTATACTAATTAGTGTTATATTGTGTTTGGTATATTATATACATGTCATAATTATGATGTATATAGTAACCCATCTAAGGTTTGTATCAACATGTATTACTGATCAGCTGTGACCCAAATGAGGTTGTACCAATTAGTGGTATGATAAATTGGTATGTTATATTACATTAGCTCCAGATATGGTATGGTGTAATAGTCTTACTGTGGACATTAACGACCTGCCTTGGATACTTATTTAGGATAATGTATAAATAGATGTAATTACATAATATAATTTACCTCCATATTAGGTTATATCATTTTGGTGTTATACATGACTGACCTAATTGCCATTGTATACCAATAGACAAGTCAATTTAGTGCTAAACGTGTTAAATAGGTATGTATACATGTACATGGTCAAGTTGCATGTACACAAAGCCATGGGTGGTATTATATTGAGCAAGGTATGGGTCCATACTACTTGATTGTGAGTATGGATATTTCCTTATATCATGAATAGTAACACCACATGCATGTAATTACCATTAGATCTCCAACCAGTAGAGTATTAGACCTTATTGCAAGTAACTTATACCCGTATATAGTAACTATCACTTTATAGTGTAATAGGTAAACACTTTATTACACCATAATAATATTATGGGAACTAATATCCCCACAATTTTAGTATTGCATTACCAATGCAATACACTGTAGACATATTAAGGTTACACCTAATCCATACATAATATAAATTGGTACTAACATAATATATGGTATGTACTCACTACACTACACTGTGCCATTCCTAATCCAGGACTTGATGCCCTTATACCCTGTATACCCACATACCTATCTTGTATATAGGGATGCACACTAATACGTTATATACATATGCTACACTTGGAACCATGCATAATATTACGTAGGGCAAACCATTGTATAGAATTCTAATTATTAATGCTAATAGGAATCTTATTAACATTAGTACATGTGATTGAGGGTACCTCTACATTACTATGCTGGTTAATAGCCCAATATATATACAATCCCCTATATATATGGTATAGTCAGGTATATCAATTATATAGTATAGTACTATCATACTAATTAAGTGATACGAGTATGTGGATCATATTTTTAACATACATTTATATGCAATTGGAGTGATATTTGATTCCCATATATATTATAGTACATGTGGGCCATAAGTAAAACCACCCTGTACCAATTAGTACCATACTAATGAGGTCCTGATGCATATAACCGACAAACCACCAAGTATCTATATGCCATAGGTAATGACAATCCTTGTATTACATTAATGTTACATAGTCCACCCATTTCAAATTAATAACATGAGCACTCAAATACCATATTTTGTCATTACACTCTTATCCACATACCTTTCAAATTCTAAGTGTAATTTAAATAGATGTAACTTGCCTACATTATGTGTGACAGCTATACCTTATAGATATATATCCTTTGTATATGTATTAATGCACTAGTTTATACCAACCAAAGGTGTTAGTCACTCAATTATATGTGTGTATATCTTGTGGTACATGTACATTCTAGGTATAAAAGTACTATAGATCACCATACTCCAAACACGTCATTGGTCATTTACATATTAGCATGTAATACAAGGTACATAATATCCAATGGTAACATATTGGTGTATATATGTAGACGAATGTCACAATGTGGTACCTAACATACAAGGCTGGTTAGTGTTGTACATGCTAGGACTTGTCCTAATGGTTTACCTTATTATCGTGATACAAAGAGGTACATTAAGCATACCTAACACACCTATGCCTGATATGGCCTACATATGTACAATCTATTGTACACCCACATACATGGGACTGACAATTTTACCTATACTATGGTTACAAGTATAGTACAAAACTAGATCTGTGTAGTGGTATTTAGCATATGGACAACCATATGCTAAATATATACAATTGTACATATGATCGTATACAAATATAATGATATTAGATTAGTATACCACCTATGTTCATCGTATTAATTGATGGTAATAATATGTCTTGCTATACCAATGTAACATCTATTATTGAGCTATCTAATAGATGTTACATTGGTATATAAATGATTGCATAATAATTAGGATTTTGTCATCCTAATACCATCTATATCCTCCAAGGTTAAAAATTGAGACTGGGTATATAATTATTTGTTTTCCAATAAATACCCTCCAAAGATAAAACTAATGAGCATTTGGTATATGGTATCACATTGGTATAGTATAATAGTCTTCTAAGGTATCATTCTCATATATGGTGACCATGGTAAGTGTACCATAGCCATATACCTCATAATATATAGTCACATGTTGTAATTATCATACTCTTGAATGGAGAGTGGGCCATACATACGTACATGGTTACATGCAACATACTCATCCATATGGATATACAAATAGCCATACAGGATTGCATATAATGTACTCATAGTACTCCATCCAATGTTACCATATATATATAGTATTAAAATATGGCTGTAAGATGGGCACAATGAGTGGGTATTGAATACACTAGGACCATTAACATACATTCTTGGTCACCAGTACATACTTATCCAATAGATATAAACCAGTGGGGGTATGTCATCTATGTAGTTATAATGGAATATATAACAGTGGCATATGACAGTGTCACGAGATGTTTGGATGAGTATGGTGTCACATATGATATACCCATATTGTTATATACAATGTGGTTTTCAAAGTCCTAACCAATAATGCATGTAGGTCTACCAATGTAATTCATCTATGTATTGGTATGGAAATCCTAAGAGTAGGTAATATATGGATATCATACATGAATATAATAACTAATATTAATATCCCTACGGGAATGGTAAGTATATACTAGTGAACAATGCTTATATATGTAACAGCTTCCATATATATTGTAGGTTACATACACAATTGTACCCATGATGTATCATGTAAGTAATTATAGGATATACCTGTAAGTATTGCTTGTAATGGTATATTGTGTACCATCTTTGGTTATACAATACTAGGTAATGGATGTTGTATATCCATAGGCCTAATGCCCAATTCATGTATATACTGTTACATGCAGTGGTTAACCATAATATACTCTGGACTACCCATAATGCTTGTTACATTAAATAATATACTAAATATATGACCAATGAGTATATTATTTAACGTATTTATACCATCTGATATGGTAGATGGCTATGTCACATATGGTACAAGCCTTACATGACCATAGTATGTTTATCCACTCACCATTCTAACCATGTTATAACTACCATATAAATGTGTACATATTACTAGTGATATCTATGACATGTTACATTAATCCAGGCGTATTACCAACAAATATGTTAATGGTATGTCCTTGAATGTCCCCTTCTCCAAGAATGCAACTAGCCAATGGGACTGGAAGTCCACATATAAGATTGAATGGTATTTACATATTGTTATGTACCCCATGATAATACACCTAAAGGATTGATACCACATTTGTATATAAGATACCTGTCAATGTGCAACATTGTATGGTATCATACACTATGTATTAATGTCCTATCCCACTGACAATATAGCTACGTGGGTATACATAACTTTGGTACCAAGTGGTGTTATCTTAACTATACACTATGGGCACATATGTATCCTGACTTAGTTATGGCAAGACCATGCAGGATCAATACTGTACTTATTTTGGTTAGCTCTACACATTCAAACTGGTTATACCTATTGTATGGTAGATAGATAACCACACTTAATGTCATACGTGTCGACCATATGAGGTTCCTGATTATTATATTAATGTGGTATCCATGTTATATGATATAGTATGTACCTATCATATAATGTATTCATCTTCTAGTCAGATATGGGTAATTTCTATTGTGTACGTAGATATATATGGTGTGTCTAGGTATTACATACCAATTGGTACTAAGCCGAGGGTATATGGGGTTAAATATGCCCATAACAGTTAGAATAATATCCTTACCATACCCTATCTGACATGTCCTTGTAATAAATGACATATAAGTTATGCAACCACATTAATGGGTACCCTATAAGTGATTATTTGTAAGATATGTTACCACTACATATGGCTTGAATTATACACACCTTATACCAAAGTCATATGCTATGAAATGGTAGTATGAATTACCCCAAGTTAGGATGTCCTATAAGTTAGTTGTGGTTACACAATGACCGTGATGGATTATAACCAAATATGTAGTTTGCAATATATGCAAATTACATCTATGTGTATATACATATATACTATAACCATGTTCCACACCTTAGTTACAATATTAGTAACTATTGTATCCACATGGGTACATGGGTATACATAATTGTATGGAATGTATGATACCATATATTAAGTCTCATCCATGGTATTTGTATATATACTAGTGTAATTACCATAAGCTGTATGTAACATTGGTACATGTATAGGGGGTATGTCCAGCTTTATACCATACTGTATGGGTGACTTTATTGTATTTATTATATTCATATCATTATATAGCACATGATATGTAGGGTAATTAGGTAACACAATGCATTTACATCATTACAATATGTAGAGTATGTATAGGGATTGGACATACAATACCACTAGTGGAGGGTCCCCAAGTATCATATCAGGTTACCATACATCCTACCAATGCATACTTACACCTATAGGATTATTGTGACGATGTTTGGTCCTATAATATGTTCTACTTATATGCGAAGCTATCTATAATTAGTGGTATACTATTTATTGCTATTAGTATACAATGTCGTTTGTAAATGTATGCATATTGGTAAGGTATGTATTCATTCTATGGGCGTATAAGAAATAATTAAGGCCTCATTGGTGTATATGCAACGGACATATAGATGCATTATGCTTTATGGTAACCACTGATAAGCAATCCCCTTCCACTAAACATCTTATGGAGACCAAATGGCATTATATGGGTAGGCTAAAAGTATTTATGTATGACATATATAGGGTATAGCCCTATATATGTCATGCTATTTATACTAAACCTATAGGTACCATATAATATTGTACCCTATGGTATGGTAATCCATTGTACATAATGGATTACTATTATAAACTTGCCATGTTATAATATCAAAATTGGAATATCACCCATGGTTACTAATGTAGTACCAGTGCCTAATTACATACTAACCTGTTAGTTTATAATAGTAATCCATTATGGTTCCAGCCATCAAATACTGTAATCAATACCTGTATCTCCTAATTATACACATACCACCACAGCACTATTTCTATATTACAATGGATCTTATTAACATATGCTAGTATTGTACCTGTGTAACAGATTGATAACCATGATATACCCATTAATGTAATAACAAATAAAAGTTACCATACCATAGGTGCCGATGGTATCTGAGATTGGTATATATGAAAATGTAGCCATTGGTTGATGGCTACAGGTAGCAATATGTGTGATATGGTACCTACATGTGCAGCTATATTGGAATACCCCCAATATCCCATCCCCACTACATACCATATCTTACATGGTGTGGTGGCCATAACATAATACATAGTGGATGGATTATATTGAAGTAGGATTGTTTATCCCAATATGGTATCCACGAGTGCTGTGGATATCGGAAGATATCGAACTGTGGATACCTGAAGGTATCAAACTATGGATACCCGAAGGTATCAAATTGTGAACACTGGTGCTTATAGAATATGTGGTTCAATGGGTACCCATATCACTATTACGTAACTGGTATTATTATCACTAGGGTACATATATGCTAGCTGACTATAGTGCCAGTCAATTTGTGTACACTATCACTAACTATATAATATATATAAAATATAATTGGCACTTACATCATACATATATGCATATAGACCTCAATAGCCCAATATGACCCACTTCATTTCTACCCAAGTATCAATAGGATCCTCTCCATTCCTTCTTCTATTCAAAACAAGTTGATCCCACTAAACAAGTGCATAATCATGAAATTCCACAGTAGCTAGCTTCACCTTCTTCTCCTCTGAATAGTTATGACATTCAAAA
>JAOQMS010044650.1:0-10069 GCA_027563885.1 Erythroxylum longipes | reverse complement strand
CCAATTTTCAAATCCCAATTTTCAATGACATAAGTCATTAAATCTTAATGTCACATATTAAAATTTCTACTACCATTCATCAATTGTCCTGTCACTTGGCATTTTTTTTTCCAAAATTACCCCAAAATTTTAGAAAATTTTCTAAATTCTCCAAAAATTCTAAATCAATAAATACACTCTCCAAATAAATTTTCAATAAAAAATAAACCACAATTCTCAATAAAATCACATTCCACCTATCAATTATACCCAAGATGTCAATGAATGCATGTACAATCATTTTAACATGCAAAAGTTAATATTTATATATGTGTGCATATGACATATTATGTATGAAAATGAAATGCATTTTCTAATCTCTCAATAATTTCTCATATTTACTATTCTATCCTCAACATGGGTAACGGGATATTACATATTGTCTCAAAAGGATCAATTTTAACAGTTTCAATTGTGCTTTCTGAAACTTGGGGTGCTACTGGTACTTCAATTTTGCTGTTTCAGATTCACTTTTCGTCTACATTAAACCTCACTTCCCTACTTAGAATCACTTTACCACTCACGAGATTGATTTGGATTAAGGAATGTAGCCAATAAAATCCAATTTTCTAATTATTCATCAAGTTTATAGAAACAAGTACTCAAAGCATATGCTAAACAAGTAAAATTTTTTAAGTGTCTTACCCTTAACTTCCTACTTTCCAAGCTTCATATGGGGTTTGGTTCATAACTACCTTCGTTGGTGAGAAGTTGAGAAGATACATTGTTGTTGCCATACCTACCTAAAACTTCTTTTGATGACTACTAGTTGTCATTATACTTCTAGCCCTTTCAACCACCGTTTGATTTTTTTCACTCAACTTCTCTATTTCTCTGTGACATATATATAGTTTTGACAACTCTCTACAGATGCCATTTTCTCCATAGGAAATATCAAATTCTTTGGAGGTAAATTTAACACCTCGATCTAAACGAAGTACCTTATAGAACATCTTGAAATTCTCAAAAGTTTTAGATTGAATTTTAGATAATAGACTTAACTTATTCAACTATAATCATTGGTCAATAAGAAAAAATATCGACTTCCATTAAAGTACTAAATACTTATGGGACCACAAACATCATCACCTATTAATTGAAGACCAACATACGCTCTCTAATATTTATTTACAAGAAATGAATTTTGATTTTGCTTTCTACAAACACACTCTTTACATAATTAATTGCACCAATTTTAGCTAACCCAATAATCGTATTTTCCTAAGTTACCAATTTTAGTCCTTTTACAATCAAATGCCCAATGCAATAATTTTATATCACTATTTCTATCAACCAAGGCAAAACTTTTCATACCAATGATTTCAAAAGGAAATATTTTATTTTACGCCATTGTAATACTAACTATTTTCTGACTAGATCTCTTGTCACAAACACAACTGCAAATATTCTCAAACATATTAAAGTAACCACAATTCGTTAATTGTCTAATAATTAAAAAATTATGACCTAAGTTAGGAACAAATTGCACATTATAAAACAATTTTACATTGTCTAAGGAGGTTTTGATGGTAATTGTACGATTCCATTACACTTGTATTAGCTTATTACCTCTTATACAAACTTTTCCCTCTTGTGACTCGTTAATTTCACTCAAGAACCACTATGCCCCATTCATATGATTGAAGTATCCAATATCCACAAACCGTACTCCATTAGAAACATCAACAATGGAATAATAAGTTGTAAATAAATTACTCTACTCTTTAACATTTTTGTAGGGTTTACTTAGTTTTGTTCATCTCTCTATTTAGTCTAATAATCAGTCTCTTCGTGACTGAATTTTATAATAGTGACACCATATTAAACTTTTGAAATGCCTCTGTTTATCATGTTGTTCTTTACCTCTACCATAACCATGCGTCAAAAGTCACTTCTTCCTTGTCCACAACTTCTAAAATTTCCTTATTCCCCTTTAGTTGAAGATTCACCTTTTACCAACTTTTTTCATAAAGCCTACTAACCCTAACTTCATGCGCTAATAAAGAACTCATTAGTTCATCAAAAGTATAGGTTGGTAAATCCTTAGACACTTCAACTACACTAATAACATAATCAAAAAATCTCTTGTTAAACTTCTTAAATCCTTACTGACAATTGTTTCATTACTAATAGTTTCAACGTAATATCTTACATGATTCAAAATCCTAATTACTGTAGATAAAATTCTTGCATAGATTCTTTCTCTTTTATATTTAGTGTTTTCAAAATTCGAAGAAGGATTTGTAATGTCATGGTAATTACTTCTTATCACTTAAATATTCTTGGTCTAGAATCTCTCATCCCTAAGTAAAGGTTCTAGCTGATAAAATTTGAGAAAAGATGTGGTCGTCAAATGTTGAATGTATGAAAAAAGGAACTTTTGTTTCTGTTTTGCGAAGTTCTCACAATCATTGGTCGAGGTCAATCGACTTTGGATCATCAAACCCTTTTCTCTATCAAGCATGATAATTCTTGAGACTAGAGCATAATCTTCATTTTGAGACTATAGAGATAATATTTTTTACGTTTAAAAATTGGAATTAGAGGTTAAGAAGTTAAAATGGAACTTTTGCTTGCCATGACTAAACTCAACTCTCTTCTATGTTTGATTAATAGAACTGATCACACTCTTAACACAGATTTGCGAGTGAAGATAACTGTCAATACAACTATTGATGTAATTATTCCAACTATATTTAGATTTAGTATCATACATATAATGATCATAGTAGGATTTTATTTCCTTTTTCATATAAATATCCAAAAAAGGAGATTCGGATTGTCGGTTGTCTTTTAAGATAGGAATTCAGTACAAAAAAAGTTTCTTTTCTTTTGTTCCATCTCACGATTTGAACAAGTCGCACATACACTCTAGTACATGTTCCTCGGCGCCGAGGGCATCCCTCAAGAGCGAGGGATTTGGTGACATTTTATATTGGCTGACTTGTATTCCTAATAAGTTGTTTAATAGTTGGCATGTTAAATCGTATGCATAATGGGTCGGTTTAAGTTGATCCTAACCTGGGATGATTATCAATTATTCCTATAAATTTTTTATGCAAAATGGGTCGGTTTAGGTCAATCCTAACCTAGATGATTATCAATTATTTCTATAAAATTTGCTATATTAATTCATAGAATATTAAGAATATTAAACCTTGATAAGAAAATCTCAAATCATGCCGATGCTATGGCTTTGATCAAATGAAGCATAAGTTATGCTTCTTGGTGACTTTTTTTATGGAATCTCAACTTTGAAGTGGTCTTTGTATTTGGTGTTTTGGAAAATTCACTCTAACTCTTAACAATAAAGTTGGTTTGGAGCAGGAGAATAATAAGAACAGAACAAAAAATAGATGTTTTTATTTCTGTATGAAACAATCTATTCTACTGGTTATAAATATAGTAGATAAAACGATTGGCGGTAGAAATAACTAAAAGATAAAGTGAATGGGCTGATAAATATGATGTGCTGATAAATATGAATTATAAGTTTAATAACTTTCATTAAGTAATTACAGGATAAAACTTAATCGCACTAAATAACTAAAAGATAAATATAAAAACTACTAATTTTTTGAAGCATTATTTTCAATATGGAATCTCCTGTAAAAATTAGTAGAAAAAAAATGAGGCTTTCGTTTACTTGCTGAGATGGGATTGGTTTTAGTAGCAGTAAGCAATGTGGGTGCGCTCCATCCGGCGGCAGAACGTATCACGTAAACGATGGACATGAATGCAGTGGCATGGTGAATCAAGACAGAAGTTGATTAAACCGGTAAGAATAAGATTCACTGGAGTTGAGTGTCAAATTGAAGGTCAAGTCTACCAATAAAGGCTCGTTATCAATTCTTGGAAAGCGTTTCGATCACAGCATTTACCTGTTTCACGTGCTTTTGACCTGAGCGTGCATGGGTCCTACAGTTTCATAAGCCATTAATTGGGCAGTGCTTTTTACCCACCTACGTGATAGAGGCAGATATATGTGAGCAATATTGCCCTCGTTTCATATGTGGTGAAGTTGCGTTAACTCTGGGCAACTTGCTTTTCCCCTCACAAAGAACTTGTTTACCCGTATGGAGTCGTGGTGTCCTTTAAAGAAGGCCCACTTCTTTTTATCCATTCAATATCTGTGTCCACTTTCTACGAGTCTATATAAACGCATCATTTTATGGCTGTCTTTTCCTCCTCAACGTATATCTTGTGGTGGAATGAGCATACACATGAATGGCTATGGTGCGAGGGTAGCTCTTGCTGGAGAAGCAGGGCACGTGCATGCTACGTTCATCTCCAAGAACAATTGCACGTGCTCCCCTTCTCCAACATGTGTTTCTCTCGCATAACTTTCTTACAGCCGGCAGATGTTACAGAACTAGTGAGCCTGAGGAATTGTTATGCACTAAAGGTAGGCTACAGGTACCAATCATATTGACGACGTCATCTTAATTTTATCATCTAGTTTTCCATACTTCGCAATTGCTGCACTTTTAAACTCGCAAACTGTACTTCTATTGAGGTCTAATTTCATGCATATGAATGTCACCCTAGGCCAACTTACAAGATCGCATCCTGTAATAGCAAAAAGTTACTTAATCAGACCGCCAAGAATGTAGAGTCTTTTTTCTCAGTCAAGGAGGATGGGCGTGGGACATGAATTGCAGGATACACAATCTCTCTACCTATTTACTACGGGAAAATGAAGCGTTTCCGGTTGTTGTACTTATATCTGTTGAATACACCTCAAAACTTTGGTGCCTGAAATTGTAAAAATTAAGTGTTTGTGGCTCCAAGGAATAAGGGCTAGTGACTTAAGCTAGCCCCAACATTTTTGCAGAAGAAAGGATGCACGTAACCCTTATGCTCTGCCGGGAAAAAAAAAAAGGAAAAAAGGAAAAGTCCATCATTCTGGTATTCTAATATTCACCAAAAATATTGTCCATGAAAAGCTAAAGCAACATAATCAATACTGTTTATTACGGCGTGGGCAACTCTTCAGGTTCGAGCTTGTATATTTTCATGCTTGAAGATTTAACCTTAACCAACATAATGTCACATTTCGCCTTCTTGTAAAGCTCTGCGTTTACCCTATCATGCTGCGAAAAGATCGAAGAAAGAGGTTAAGTTGATGTGGACCTTTTTTCATCACCTTCTAATAACTTGACGGTTTGCATTATGTCTACCTTATTTACTTCAAGTATTCAGCAGTTCAACTGATCGAAAACTTGCTAAAGTTGAGAATTTGCATGTATTGAACCACAAGTCTTCATTATCAATAAAAATTAGAAAATGTGAATAATCTATCTGGTCAGAATACGTAACTTTCATACATATCTGATCTTCCTTCCATTTCTAGCAATTTTAGCGGCGTTTGATTTCAAATTGTTTAATAGATGGAGCTCGTGATCATGATGAAGATCTCTTTCAAACTCTTCATTTTTCTTTCATTTGACGCCATTTTGTTTTCCCAGGTTGAGAGAGAGAGACTACAATTACGATATGCTAGGTTTTTCGTAGATGGTAATAACTG
Organism: Erythroxylum longipes; assembly: GCA_027563885.1. Classification (NCBI taxonomy): domain Eukaryota; kingdom Viridiplantae; phylum Streptophyta; class Magnoliopsida; order Malpighiales; family Erythroxylaceae; genus Erythroxylum; species Erythroxylum longipes. The sequence goes on along the minus strand of JAOQMS010044650.1, from coordinate 4,503 downwards.
TGTCTTGACCCATACATTAGGACAAGTATTTGAACCGCTACTGTTTTCTCACTGTAAAAATTAATTGTTTTGCTTAGAAAGATCAAGGTTTTTAATATAATCTTTCTTAAGAAAAGCCATCTATTAAAAAGTAGCAGTTTTGAGTTTTTGGACATTGTTTTTCTGCATAACACTACTAAGTACGAGATAAAGTTCGACGTTTAAACTTCTTAAATTGAATGATTATAACAGTAGCATTTTTGAGAAATATATAACAATAGCATTGGTAATCACACTTCAGGACCTTATACCTTTGTGTATACGGTGATTCAGTTCTGAGTATATATTTGTTCTTATATATATATATATATTTATTTAACTATAATGTTTGGCAAATTCGAATTCTAGACAATATAATCATGGAGATGTACAGGAGACACCATACTTGCGTGGAACTTGCTTTCTCTGACTACATCTCTCTCTCTCTCTCCCTCTGACACATTTCGCTTCGGTGACGAAAGTTTTACTGCAAAGAAGCACATATATACAATCAGGAAACAGCCCATATAGGCAAACACGTTTGCACCAGACGCAGACGGCAGCGTAGAATCAGTAGATGGCGTATGCGATGATGGATGGAAGATCTGGCAGTCAAAAGATGAAGGGACTGTAAGCTAATTACGTGGGGGATTCTTTTCACTTTGCCTTAGAAACTGGGGGTTTTGTTTTCTCTCTTCCGTGACCAAAAGCCATCAAAGTTTTTCATTTCTACAAAGTAAATCTGATAGGCCACTAGGTGTGTTGGAAATTGGAGTGGGATATGGGGACAAGAAGCTCAGATAATGAACGAAGAACCTTAATATACAAGCAATGGCGGTGCAGTACCACTTAATCAACATGACAGTAAGTGATACATTGGAAAGATGGAATAGAATCTGTGGGAATTTGGACACGCAATGCACGAATCTCTAGAAATGGAAATTGTTGCTTTTTCTGGATTACGATTATGTCACCTTGCCAGAGCTTCAGATTGCATATATACCCTGGTTAATGTACTGTTTGTTTGTTCTGATGACAAGATTCTACTTATCAACTTTAATTAATATACAGTGTTTTATAATCTTCATATTCATATGTTAATGTTTATATATTTCCTTAATTGTATTTTTCATTTTAATCTTTTGTAATTTTTAACAAGTTCATTAAGTATTTCAATTAACTCTATGGTAAATTTTGCCAACATACATTTTATAGTTACCAAAAAGTTTAACATCTTTTAGCTATTATTTAATTTATCATACCTGATCTTATTCCCATAAGATGATTATTTCTTATTGAAGCGTTTGTTGTAAAAATATGCCACAGATAATCAATTATTTAAAAAAATTTATATGGCAAAGCTAGAAGCGACAAAGTTATTAATATAGAATTTTCAAAAAAAAAAGTTAATAATACAGAATTTTGTGGAAATTTGTCTTGCATTTCTTCTATAGTAGATGTACGAGTATGTACACGTGGGTTAAGTAATCCCACTAATTCAACTTGTAATAACAGTATCAATCTAAACTAAAGAATAAATCAACTAAATATAAGGAATTATACAGCGAGAGATCAATTATAATTGTGGGGACATGACAATCGGAAGATATGATCAACTTCTAAGCTACTTCAGAAATCACTAAAAATTTCAAAATTATCACCGATTACTTCTATCACCAAAAAAGGCAAGAAATTATTAATAATATTTTATGAAATCATCCCCAATATATTACAGCTACACTTATTTTTTGTAGCGCTTCTAAAAACGTAGTCAAGTTTTTAACATCATCTTTAAAAAGGTCACCAGATGTTTTTAACTACATTTTATAGTGTACTTGAATTTTAAATATATATTTTAAGAAAATATTATACTATGTTAATTATAATTATTTGTGATATTTTTAATCCATATTATTATATATAATGTTTAAATTTTGTTTGTTGTTAATTTATCATACAAGAATAATTGATAATTTAAGACATTGTATATAAAATAGTAAAATATCATTCAATTATACCTACAAAAGAATATTCGTATAAACAATTCTAATATATAAAATAATAAATGCTGATATTACCAAAAAATTTACTCCAAAACCTTTATAAAAAATCGAATCCTACACAAAAGCTAACTACTTCAACGAGAGCATTCTTTCCTATTTGCTACATCTTGATTTCATAAGCTTCGTTTACCATATTTTCTTTGACGCCTCCAATGTGATAATAGAATTTGAAATCTGTAGCATCTTTTGCTCTACCTTAGCTTTCCATTTCACCATATCCTTGAACATTTCCTGTAAATGCAAAGATCATAAACAATTGATCTTAGTCAAATATAAATAAGAAAACTGATAACCAATGACAGATATTACCTGAAAAAGAAGAAATGAGCTGCCATTGTCTAACTTCTAATTCACAGTGGCAGATGAATCCGTCTTCACATTAACTTGATCTTCCTACCCAACATAGGCTACCAGTTCTTGCACGGTTTTGTTAATATAAAAAAATAAGCACAATCGAGATTGAAATGAAGGTAACAGGGTTTCGTTTTCTTTTGGTTCTCTATACATCCACTGTGCTGCGTGTTAACTAAGGTTTTCATGTTAGCACAGTAAACATGAAAACTTACCTTCAAAGCCATAATTCCAGCTTAAATTGTCATTGGTTCCATCGTCTCCACCTTCTCTATTAGCGTCATTGTGCAAAACCAACAATCAAGTCAACCACTAGATGCAGCTTTTCAAGTGAATACAGACTAATTCATTTTTTTGAAGTCTGCTTTTACCTTAAAATTGTATGAAACTAGATCAGACAGTGTGAACCTGTCATGTGCAATAACAAAATTAACACTATGATAAGGCTTGCGATTATTTACCTAAAGAAGGAGAAGAACTCCAAGTCAGTAGTGTTAAATGAACCAGCAACATTATACCATGTCTATATAAAAGAAGGTATCTCAGAAGATAACCAAGGAAAGACAACAGGCAACGAACATGCCGATGAAGACATGAATAATTCTTACGCCGTAGAGATCAGTAGATCCCGAAACACGACTGGCAAAGGAGACTTTCATTCCACAATCACCCTATTGATAGTAAATCAGTAAAGTGAGGATAGATGGTAAACCAGTATACTGAGGCAACCTCTATAAATCTTAAAAGAACTAATATAGAGAGGAATAGACGATGAAACAGCGAGGAAGAAAATAAAAAGTCAAGTAAACACCAACTCTATGGAAAAAAAAAAAAACCAATTGGCTTGCCAATAGGGAATATTAAAGAAGGATAACGAAAATGAAAATCTTCAGCAAGCAAGATCCAAAAATCTAATTTATGTTAGTCCCAGAACCCCCGTTCTAAACGATTGGTTAAATACCAATTATTGAACCAACAACCGGAAATCGTGAAAACTGTTACTTGCTTACCTTTAAACTCATTTGAGGACAAAAGGCTGGGCGACAAATTTCAGATAAAAGAGATGCCATTAAAAGGCTTCAGCGAAGGCTGTGGAGTTGAATAAATTCCTTGGACTGAAGGATTCGGTCGTGTATTGACAAGACCAGTGCCCTCATACCAAGATATAAAATCGTCCGCCTGAATAAATCACAAACCCAGATCTTAAATAAATCACCAACCTAATCTCGGAAATCAATGCCATCAAAACTCTAAAACTCACAAAATTTACCAAATCCGCATCCCAGAAACCCAAAAGAAAAAAAGCCAAAACCATTAAAAAGAGCTCAGAATTCACAATTCAACCAGTAAAATGACCGAGAGACAGAACCTGTTGGTGGGTCTTTCTGGGGGTTGGTATGCCGACAATATTGTTCAACTTGCCTTGATGGAGCAGATCAGCGATACGGTCGATGATGTGCTTGGCGGTGGAGCGGGTGCCTAGAGCGACAACCATGCCGGACTCTAAGAACTCGACGGCCTTGTAAGCGACAATTTTTTTTACGGCATCTTGGGTTAGAATAAAAAGGGATAAAAATAAAGAAGAAGCACCTTTAGAGAGGGCCTATGATCCAGTAAAAGGAGAGCATGGTGAGGGTGAGGGTGAGGGTGAGGGCGACGGTCGTGGTGGTTGTAACGGTGGACCAGTGGAGGATGAAAGCGATTGGTAAAACGAGAAGTCAAAAAGGGTTTCACTTTTTATTTTTTCAGAAACAAATAAAATCATGTTCGCTGGCCGTATTAATCACGGAGGAAAACTCGTCTTCTCCAAGCCGCAAGAAAAGTTGTTTGTTTAGGCCATCTCCGACCATTACACCGAATTTTTTCACTAAATTTGGTGTAAAATGAAATATTCTCATAATCTTTTTACATTAAATTTAGTATTATTCTAATCATTCTACACTAAAATTTTATACCAAAATTTCTACACTAAAATTTTTTTAAAAATATACTATAATAATTTAGTTATTAATTAAATTAATTTATATTTATACAATAATTTTTATTTATTTATTAAAAATTAAAATAAAAT
>JAOQMS010044649.1:0-10072 GCA_027563885.1 Erythroxylum longipes | reverse complement strand
TAGTTGATAATATTTTAGTTAATTATATTGTAATTATATTATTAATTACAATATTTTAATTAATGAATAATTATATTTTAATTAGTTATATTTTAATTAATTAATTATATTGTAATTAATTCATTAATTACAATATTTTAGTTAATGAATGCATTATATTTTAATTAATTGAATATATTGTAATTAATTATATTTTAAATTAATTAATTATATTTTAATTAATTATTATTAAAATATTTTTAAAAAAAAATGAAGAGTACGGAGGATTCCTCAAAAGTGAGATATCAAACTATTGCCCCTATAATGATAATCAATAACTAACTACTCACTTTTTATTCCTTACCCATTAACTCTTTCCCAAATCCATCAACCAAGCACCCCGATATAATTCATGCTTCTACAGTATATAGGACAGAGGATTCGGGATGACAATTTTCCTGATTATTTATAATGAGTCATATATATTTTCAATTTAGTCTCCAAATTTTTAAAATTTTAATAACATTTTTAAAAATCCTAATAATTTAGTTTAAAATTTTATTTTTGATGATATGATAAGTCTATCAAATATTACATAAATGTCTATTTATTATTCATATCAATAAAAATTAAATTGTTAATTTTTTTAAAATAATCATTTAATTAAAAAGTTTAAAAAATAAAGAATAAATTTAAAAAATCAAAGACTTTAATATCTTTCTCTTTGCAGGAAGATACTAAAAGATTTAGTGACAAACACGTGAATGTGAATCAAGTCAAAGATTATGAGGAGCCTTCGTGTTTGTTCAGTTGTGTTTCATTCAAAAGCAATCATATCCCAAAAGTTGCAACCTTCCTTTCTTAATATAAAAAAGAAAAGGAGTGGAAAGCAAATAATTTTATTTTAACAATATAAAAGACATAACCAATGTTTAGAGTATCTTACAAAATCACTCCTTTTTAGTGCATATAATAATGTAACTGTAGATTGACTAAGCCTAACAAGAAAAACAGAGAGAATAAAAGGCCAATTCCTAGACGGACCTATCTCGTATCACTTACATATATTTAGTAATGGGGACCATATACCTTCTCTTAATCTCTCTCGCGCTCTCACTGCTTGTCAAAGCCATCTCTACACTTATTTTCCATTCCAACAAACTTCCTCCAGGCCCAGGCCCAGGCCCTCTTAAGTTCCACAAAACCGTTCAAGTCGATGCCATCACCCGCATTCTGTCTACAAACGTACAAACCATTAATTCCGCTCGATACGGGCCTACTTTGGCGCATCCTTCGCCGAAATCTTACCTCCCAAATTCTCCATCCTTCTTGGGTTAAGGACTACTCTCATGCCCGTAATTGGGTTCTACATATGCTTGAGAATCGATTGGAATCGGTGTCCAAATCTGGAAATTATGGTAAGGTTGTGGAAGAGTTTCAGTACGCCATGTTTTGCTTGTTGGTGTTCATGTGCTTTGGAGATAAACTTCATCAAAACCAAGTGAAGGAAATTGAGAGAGTGGAGCGGGCTATGCTGTTGAATTCAGGCAAGTTCAATACGCTGAATTTTTGGCCGAGTGTGACGAAAATCGTGTTTCGGAAAAGACGGGCAAAGCTTTTTCGGTTGCGGAAAGACCAAGAATATGTGCTGATTCCTCTGATAAGAGCAAGGAAAAAGATCTACGGAGAGAGGCAGCGTAAGGCCAAGGAAGACTTTGAAAATGAAAAGGACAGACTTGTTTTGTGTTACTTCGATACCTTGTTAGATGTGCAACTTCCTGACGGGTCAAGGAAGCTTATTGAAGAGGAAATTGTCTTTGTGCAATGAGTTCCCTAACGCAGGTACGGATGCTACTTCCGCTGCTTTGGAGTGGATCGTAGCAAACTTGGTCAAATACCCACACGTACAGGAGAAGCTTTTTACTGAAATCAAAGGGGTTATGGAAAGTGAACAAGAAGAAGTAAAAGAAGAAGAAGTTCTGCAGAAGATGCCATATCTGAGATTCTGAAAGCAATCATTTTGGAAGGTTTAAGACGACACCCACCTGGGCATTTCGTGATGCCACTTGCAGTGACTGAAGATATAGAATTGGGTGGACATGTAGTACCCAAAAATGGAACAATCAATTTCATGGTAGCAGACATGGGTTGGGATCCAGTAGTGTGGGAAGATCCCATGTCATTCAAGCCTGAAAGGTTTGTGAGTGGTGGTGAAGGTGAAGCAGTTGACTTAACAGGAAGCAAAGAGATAAAGATGATGCCTTTTGGAGTAGGAAGGAGGATTTGTCCAGGTTATGGCTTGGCAATGCTTCATTTGGAATATTTCGTGGCCAATTTGATATGGAAATTTGAATGGAAAGCTGTGGATGGAGATGAAGTGGATCTATCTGCGAAGCAACAGTTCACCACGGTGATGAAGAATCCATTGAAAGCCAATTTAATACCGAGGATAAAGAACTAGTGTACCATGTTGTGGGAAAAACGTAAGAACTTTTCTGTACATGTAGAGCTTAATAAAGTTTCAGATGCGGCTCCAGGCATCTCGGTAAGTATTTTGAACATGTGACAGAGCAAAAATACAACTTTTGAATACTGGAGTCTCTGGTTGTTATCTCCTCTCTCTCCTCTCGTATTTACACCACGTTCTGAATACCCCCACAGTTCTGGTTCAGATTATTATGTGCAACGAAAGAGAGGCAAGATACTGAAATGAGTATACTCCTTATCTTCACGCCATGAATATTACTTCATGTGGCTTTAGCTAGCTCTGAAGCTAGGAATTTGATATCTTAAATAACTTTTTGTTCAAGATGAAACTAAATTTACAGAAACTTTGGTTTGAGATTAAAAAATTTATGTACAAACTGTCATATTTTTGCTGGTGTATGAACAGTCCATCTCTACAGTCTACCAAATTACTTGCCGAAAGACCAGATATTAATTCAAGTTCTTGATGATTCTAATGATGAGAGCATCTAGTGTTTAATAAAGGCTTGTTTGGCAACCAGCTGATTGCATTAGCTGTTAGCTGATAGTTGATTATATTAGTTGATTTGACCAGCGGATTGCATTAACTGTTTGTTAAAAATTTTTGGTAAAATTAATTGTTTAGTATTAACTGTTTATGTATAAAATGACTTATAAGGATATGATTTTAAAAAAATTATAAAGGCATGAATATTATATATCATAGTATTTCATTAAATATTTTTATTTCTATTATTATTTTCATTTAAGGGCAACGCTTTATTTCTAACATATGGAGTTGAGAAAAACAAATAGTATTTGGAGTTGAAGAAGTTAAAACAAGTCGGAATCATTACACTACAGCACAAGAAATTTGGTAGTATTGGCAATTATGAGAGGCCATCGGGGTTAAACATTGAGATGCATTTTATAAGGTCAATTCATTGGTTACGTCTCTTTGAAACATGCTTTCAACTTTGCAATTCTCTTGTCCAATAAAACATTCTCTTTTTATAAGTGCATAAAGGGTATAATTGACTTTTAATTGTTAAAATGTTGGCTTATCGTTTTCTCTTTTGACTAATTATGTTAAATCAGCTATGGAAAAAGTCACTCACCGAATGACTTTTTCTGAAGCATGCCAATCAGCTAGCTGATTGGCTGATTGGCATGCTTACCAAAGGAGGCCAAAGGTAAAGATTGCTAAATGGAGTTAAAGGGGTGTCAACCTCATTTATCAACACCATGCCATTAGAACTAGTTATAGGGCTGGTAATCTTAGGTCTGCTATGAGTTGCGAATATGTGAAGGAGTTTGCCGTAATCTTTGACGCAGATTTATAACCTAATCATGTCTTCGTTTGTTAAGCTAACAGTCCTACATTTTAAGGTGAGCTACAATAACAAAAACTTAATTTTGTACTTCTACTTACCCTTTCAGGACTTAATTCATATGACAATCTTATCTAAGTTTCAGAACAATCCTGAACTAGGATTGGTTCAGGCAAGATGGGCTTTTGTGAATAAGGATGAGAATTTGCTGGTTCGTCTTCAAAATATCTATTTATGCTTTCATTTTGAAGTTGAACAGCAAGTCAATGATGTATTTCTGAATTTCGTTGGCTTTAATGGAACTGTTGGTGTATTAAGAATAAAAGTCCTCGAGGAATTTGATGGAGGCTTGAGAGGACAGCCGTGGAGGATATGGACATAGCTGTCCAACCATATTGTGAATGGTTGGAATTTCATCTTCCTTAATAATGTGAAGGTAAGTTAGTTTCTTATTAACTAAATTTATACAATTATTCTTAATATACTGTGCAAAAGCTACTTTTGTAATTCTTTTCATTAGGTTCTAAAGGTCAGTTAAATAGTTTTTTTTTTAAGATTAAGGTCAATTAAATAGTTAGCATAATGAATCCTGTATGTAAAATTTTAGGTCCTATGTGAACTTCCCAAATCCTATATAACATATAGGAGGCAAAAATATCGTTGGCCTTTTGCTACTTTTTCCATTGCGTCTTCCTACCATGTTAACTATTACAAAGATTTCCTAGACACCAAATTTATACTAAAGTTGTGTCTACTCTTTTGTACAGTGATTTCAATTGGGATCTGTTTAAAAAAAATTCAACATTTTTAGGTGATCACTGACCAACAAATTTTGTTCCCAAACGCTTCACGATCCTCGAAGTGTTTAACTCTCGCACTCAAGTAAAAATAATACAAAAGTATTAAATAATCATAGACAACAATAAACACATAAGAGTTATGGTAAAAACTAACCATTGTTACTTCCCCAAAAATATAAAAATGAATGCTCTTTCTCAATATATATTCCCTTCCCTTATCTCTGTTCTCCAAGAGCAAGACTCAAATAAGTTATTTATAACCACCTTTGACTTTACAATTCAGAATTCTAATTGAACTGAACTAACTAGATTACCTCTATCCTTATCATATTACATTACACTAACTAATTAAATGGCACCTTCATCCAAATAGATCTTTATCTAATAGAATTTAGCTACATCACAACTATTTTTTATTTCAAATTTTTTGAATCAGGGGTAGTACCCTAGATGAGATGGTTACCCTTTTTTATTAATTATAAAATTTAGTATATGTATGAGAGGGACATAAACCTTACCTCAGAATGGAAAATTATTGCGATGCGGGCATTAACCATTGCTTCTAAGAAACTAAAGAACAACAGATAAAATAATGACATACTTCTAATAGCCGCATCACAACTAATAAGCCAAGAGAGTATATTTAAGTAAGAATGATGCATCCATATCTATGAAGAACTCTACTATCTTCAGATGATCTTCCCACATGATATTTATTTTTTAAAGTTGATGTATATCCACTACGATCTTATTTGCCAAATCATCCAAGATACCCCCCTAATCTCTATTTATTGATGATGAGTCATCTAACCTCAAAGCCTTTCATAGCACACTAGTCTAGTCTAATGTCTACTCATGTCAAGTCCATTAGTTATGGTTCATCTATTGAGCAAATATTAAGTTCTTAGAGCTCTCACATGTATCCTTTACACATATGATCCGGCTAACCTTTAACCTAAAGTTCATCTCAAGCTATCTTTTCGTCTTACATTTAAATCTTACATTTCATCAAAGATTTACACCAATGTGCGCCAACGCATGCCATCTCATCGACAATGTTAATTTCCCTTGCCTACTTACAAGTTTTTGCATTGTTCCATCGTCTTAGGTGTCAAAAATTGGTAAGGGCTTACCAATACTTATACGATTCCAGTATTAAGACTTAAGGGCCTAACAAACCACCTCCACTAGAAGAATTCAACGTCCTCATTGAAATAATCGATAGACTCCTTAGTCATTAGCACATCTCCAATAAACCATATTCTCTCTTTGTTGAATTTATCATTTCTTTTGTTCAAACATTACTTTACAAGGCTCATTGTGCCTAACAAAGTATAATTATTGAGGCAGATTTCTTTTGTCGAGTCATCCTCTACTTCTCCTTAATTCTTTGTGACCATGAAATTTATTTTCTCCTTATCTACCTTTCTTTTTGGGCATTCATGAGTAAAATGTGCCCTTCATAAATGAAACAAGCAATATCTTGTTTTGTTTGTTTCTTAGACTTGTATTGAGAAGATTCATATACCTCCTCTTTGCCTTTCCCCAAGCCATTCTATGACACAATATTCTTCTTGCCCTTATTGCTAGTTTGAATTGGGGGTGGCATTTGGAGATCCATAAAGGCATCATTCTCAACCACTATCAAACTTGAGAGGTCTTTCACATTTTTCCTTCAAAGCTCCATTTATTCCTAACCTTGAAAGCTGGTTATGAAATTGAATAACTTGTCTTCCTTAGACATGTTCTGCATGTCCAACATTAAAGATGCAAATTTTCTCACGTGCTTTCGTACCGAGTTATCTTACTTTAACCTCTTCAAAGCTTCCCGTGCAAGCGACGAAATGTTGCTCGGGAAGAACTGTTCTGTTAGCTCCTTCTTCATCTTCTCCCAAATGCTAATGGGAGGTCTACCCATACTGATGTCATTAGAGATTCTCATTTTCCACCACAACTTTGCATCCTGCACCATATATTAGTCGTAATTGACACTTTATCTAAATTGGACACCTTTGCTAATGCAAAGTATTACTCTATGTCCTATTAAAAAATTTTGAGCTCTTTGACACTCTAATTGTTGTCGAAAACTTAGGGCTCTCAAACCTTCACCAAAGTGCTTTTAGTATGCCAACCATCCTGTGTTGCAACAATACGCCTTATGATCTTTAATCTAGAATCCTCTTGTGTTTTCATCAAGCCCACTGTTTGATGTTGCAGTTGTTGGATTTATGTCTCCAAAATCTCAAATCGAGATGAGTAGAAAGTGAATTCTTCCTCCCCTTGAGGATTTGTCCCTATGAGTATCTCCAATCTATTGACACGCTCTGTTAAATTATTACCTCATACCGTATCAATATTTTCGCTCTAATATTTGTTGTTACAAAGGTTTTCTTGGACATCAAACTTATACCGAAGTTGTGTCTACTCCTTTGCATAACAATCTCACTTAGTTTTGCTTAAGCAAGACTCAGGCTTTTCACATGAGCTCCTCGGCACTCCGATTGTCATCGAAAACATAAGGCTCTCAAACCTTCACCTAAGTGCTTTTGGCATGCAAACATCCTGTGTTGCAATGATACGCCTTAAGATTTTGAACTCTAATCTAGAATCCTCTTGTGTTTTCATCAGGCCCACTATTTGATAATGTAATTGTTGGATTCGTGTCCCTAAAATCTCAAACCAAGATGAGTGGAAAGTGAATTCTTCCTCCCCTTGAGGATTTGGCCCTATGAGTGGCTCAAATCTATTGACATGCTCTGTCAAATTATTTCCTCCTACCACATCAATATTTTGGCTCTAATAGTTGTTTTTATAAAGGTTTTCTTAGACATCAAACTTATATTGAAGTCGTGTTTATTAGCTCTAATATCTATTGTTACAAAGGTTTTCTTAGACATCAAACTTATATCGAATTCACATCTACTCCTTTGCATAACATTTCACTTAGGTATGCTTAAGCAAAACTCAGGCTTTTCACATGATCATTGACCAACAAAACCTTGTTCTCAATTTATGACCCTCGAATTTTTTTGCTCTCAGACTCGAGTAAGAATACTACGAAAGTATTAAACAATCATAGGCAATAATAAACATACAAGAGCTATAGTAAAAATTGACCTTTATTACTTCCTCAAAAGTATACAAAGGAATGCTCTTTCTCAATGTGTTCCCTTCCCCCCATCTTTGTTCTCTAAGAGTAAGGCTCAAATAAGCTATTTATAGACACCTCTGACTTTACAATTCAGAATATTAATTGAACATAACTAATTACATCACCTTTATCTTTATCAAATTATATCACACCAACCAATTGAATGACACCCTTATCCAAATTGGTCTCTATCTAATAGGATTTAGCTACATCAAAACTAACAAGATAATAGTTACATTTAACTAAGAATGATACATTCATATCTATGAAGAACTCTGCTATCTTCAGATGATCTTCCCACTTCATCTTTATCTTTTAGAGCTAATGTATATCTACCGAGATCTTATCTACCACATCATCTAAGATCTCTCCTTGACCTCTATTCATTGATGATGAGTTATACAAGCACAAAGCCTTTCAAAGCACATTGGTCGTGTCTAATGCTTATCCATGTCAAGTCCATTAGTCATAATCCATCTATTTGAGCACATATTAAGTCCTTAGAACTCTCACATGTCTACCTCATGCATATAATCTAGCTAACCTTCAACTCAAGGTCTATCTTAAGCTATCTTTTGATCTTACATCCAAATCTTGCATCTCATCAAAGATTTGCACCAATGTGTACCAACACATGCCATCTCATTGACAATACCTATTTTCCTTGCTTACTTGCAAGTTTTTGCCTTGTTCTATTATCTTGGGTCTCAAACATTGGTTAAGGCTCGCCAATGCCTACACGATTCTACTAATAGGGTTCTAACATTAATCTTTAAGGTATATCTGATGCTAATTGCATCCATTCTCTAAGGATAATTGGCTTTGTACACACTGACAAATTGGTGCTCAAATTTTACATATAGCAATATAGAAGAAAGGAAGACAAAAAGGAGAGAGGGGGAAATTTTTAATCATTTATTTTTTACTCTCACTTACAATATATACATCTGAGAAGTGGTTCAGAAAAAACCACATATATTTTTTGTAATAGATAACGAAAAAGTTAAGTTAAAATTTGAATATAATATTTATGAAATATTAGAGTTTATTTTGAAAAAGTTAAATTTCAATTTGACCATTTTATCCTATATTTAATGAATTAATTCTAGCATGATTCACAATGTCAATATAATTTTATATTTCTATTTAATAATATAAAACTATAGATTAAGTAACTTTTATTATACTTTACCTAAAGATAAAGGTAGGAAAAATTATATTTTAACTTGTGAATTTTATTCAATCCTATTATAATAAAAATTCAAATATCCTGTAAGTTTTAATTTATTATAATTATAGTAACTAATCATTTTTTACAGTTTATATAAGTCTTTTAATATTCGCAGATTAAACCTTAATTTGTTTACAAGTTAAAATTATAGGATTTTAGAGTTATTTTTAATGCAAAATTCCTATTAATAACAATTACTTTTTAATAAGTGACCAATCCATTTTTTATTAAAAATGTATTTTAATTAAAATTTTGCCTGTATACTAACAAAAAATAATTCAAATTTATATGATGTTTTATGTAAACAACACTATCAACATAAGTTAAATCCTAGGTTATATTTGTAACAAAATTTAAATTATTATTAATAATATATTTTTTAATATTATACAATTAAGTAAAATTTTATATTTAGAATATAATTTACTCTTAAAAAGTATTTTGTGCATGCTTATTTTAGATTATCAAATAAGCCATTTGATATCTTAAAAGACATATAATAAAAATATACAACATAATATACATTAATACAAAAAACACTAAAAATATTAAAGTATTTCTATTTATGAATATAAGCATCACTACAAAATGAAAAGGCTTTGGTGTCGAATTAACATTGTTGCTATAGATGTAAAGTTCGTTACTAAAACTTATGGTGACGGAAATTGACTCCGTCACATTCCGTTACTATAGGGGATGCTGCTAAAGGTTTCGTGACAGAATTCCCATGTCCGATACTAGATAAACTCTCGTCTTGCTTCGGAAAATTTTCCCGTTGTGGATTCTATACATTTAGTAACAAAACAATGTGTCACTAGAATAGAATATTGTTGTTGCGAAAGGCATTTCCATTTTGCTAAAATAGTTGCTATAGCTAACATATAATTACGCAAAAATAGAGTTGTTGCAAGAAAATTGCCTTTTGCAATAGATTTATCCATTACAAGATTCAATGATATCCATGACAAAATATGATTGTATGTTGAATATTATTGTTACAAAATATTATGTTTAGCAAGAAATTAATTTGCTATTACAAAATCATTAATTAGTAATGCTACAAGAATACGTAACTAAATGCTTAATTTTGTAATAACTTAAAGTTTGTTACTAA
>JAOQMS010044648.1:0-10073 GCA_027563885.1 Erythroxylum longipes | reverse complement strand
AATTTATTAAATAATTAATAATAATATTTTTATATAATTAATAATAAATTGTATATAATTAATAATAAAATAATAAATCTCCTGCAATAATCATTTTAATATAAGGGGTATAATAGTCATTTATTATAAATTACATTTTATTTCATCCATCTTCTAAACAACATCTCACTACATTACATTATGAACCCTTCGATCCCTCCCAAACAACGTCTCACTGTATTACATTACATTCCATTATAAACCGTTCCATTCTATTCCATTACATTCCATTCTGTTCTATTAATTAACATCCAACCAAACAGGCCCTTAGGTGTGCATGTTGCACTCTAAGAGTCAAGTGTTTGAAACTTTCCAGAAGTTTTATGTTATGACAGAAAGGGAAGCTAAGGGGAAGTTATAGTGCCTACAAATAGATAATGGAGGGGAGTATACTTTCAAGGTGATTGAAGAATACTATACACTGCAGGGCATTAGACGTGAGACAGTCGAACCAGGGACTCCACAGTATTATGGGGTTACTAAGAGGATGAATCGAATCATTGTGGAGAAGTTTCGTTACATACTAAGGATGTGTATATTGCCAAAGACATTTCAGGGAGAAATGGTCCAAATTGCAGTTTATTTGATTAATTAAGCTCCCTCAATTTTGTTGGATTTTGAGATTCCCAAGAGTGTGTGGATAGGCAAGGGTCCTATATCATCATTTGAGAGTTTTTGATTGCAAGGTATTTAAATACATACCTAAATATTAGAGAAAGAATCTTGACTCAAAGTTAATACCTTGCATCTTTGTTGGATATGGTGATGATCAGTTTGACTTTAGACTTTATGACCTAGAGAAGCAAAAGGTAGTAATGAGCAAAGATGTGGTGTTCCAGGAGCATGAAAGAGGTGCCAATCTTCTAATTGAAGATAAATCATCACACTATAGCTTATCATAATGACATAATTAGCTCTTCGACAATTCCTTCGACTATTGAGTAGTTTACAAGTGAAAAAGATGAAGTATGTGACCAAACACATATTTGTGGTAATTAGATACAATTTGATAATGATGAGCTTTATGAACCACATCTAGATAATACTAAAAATGAATCCATTAAAGCTCATCATATGGCATAGTTAGCTCTTCACCAATTCCTTTGACTATTGAGCAATCTACAAGTGAAGAAGATGAAGTGTGTGACCAAACACATATTGGTGATGATCAGAGACAATCTAATAATGATGAGCTACATAAACCACATCTAGATAATATTAAAAATGAATCCATTGAGAATAATGAACATGGGGAACAATTGGATCCAACAGTTGATGAAACACTACTTTGAAGGTTGAAAAGGAAAAAAGGCCTTCCACCAAGCTTCCAAGTTCTAAGTACTTGTAACTTAATACTAAGAGGGAGCCTAAGAATGTGCAAATGGTTGCTTCTTGTGAAGACAAAGATCTCTATCTTGTAATTATAAAAGAAGAGATGGATTCTTTGAGAAAGAATAATACATACGAGGTTGTAAAGCTTCCAAAAGGCAAAAAGGCATTAAGTGGCTGTTCAAGATAAAGAAAGATGGTAACAAGCTAGTAAAGCACAAGGTAAGGCTAGTATTGAAATGATTCAGTCAAAGGAAGGGCACAGACTTTGATGAATATTTTTACCAAGATGACCTCAATCTGAACAGTTTTGGGTCTAACTACCTATTTAGATCTTGAATTTGAACAGCTAGATGTTAAAACAACCTTCTTGCATGGAGATTTGGAAGAGGAGATATACATGGAGCAGCCATAAGTTTTCAAAGCTAAAGGCAAGTAAATTTGGTCTGTAAGTTGAAGAAAAGTATATATGGATTAAAGTAGCAATATCAGAAGTTCAATTCCTTTATTGCAGATCATGGCTTCAAATAAACTTACGCTAATGCTTATGCGTGTTTCAAGAAGTTCTCGGGTGAGAACTTCATCATTCTTCTTCTTTATGTTGATGATATGTTGATTGTGTGTCAAGACATTTGTAGAATCCAAAAGTTGAAGAAGGACTTGCCCAAATCTTTTGATATGAAAGATTTAGGACTTGCAAAGAAGATTATGTAGCATTGAAGATATAGTATCTACACTTGTTATATTGTTTAATTAGACAAGAATAAAAAATAAAAAGATTGGTCTAAATCATTTTAAATGTTCTCGAATGATATTATATATGTTCCTAACTTAACTTGCAATTTGATATCTTTATGTCAATTAATAAATAAGTTAAATTGTTAAGTGATTTTTACTACTAAGCTTTATGTTATATAAGATCATACCTTCTGGGACCTAATTAGAATGGGTGAGCTACGTGGGAGGTCTACTAGTACATGCCTTTAAAGTTTCATAAGATAATGAACGTAAGCAAGATCGACTCATATACAATATGACATCAACAGATGGGACACCATTTAAGCAACGTTTACACATATACAATGTGACATCAACAGATGGGACACCATTTAAGTCAACGTTTGCACTTATTCCATGAATTAGTAATATAAAGTCAAAAAATAAGGCATCTTTATGATGCTTATTATTGAGAAAAATAAGCACACTTTCTTCTCTTTAATAACAATAATATAATTAAATTTTTTATTTGAAGCATTATGATTTTTGGAGTTCTTCTCGAGTAACTTTGTGCTAGGACTTTATACAATATGATGAAATTAGATAAATATTTGACAAAAGATTGTATGGTCAATGTTGAAGGTGTGCAGTTCGATGTATTATTATGGTGGTAGAGTTATAAAAATAATTTTTCGACCATGCAAGTAATTGCACAAGACTTATTAGCATTTTCATTATCCACTGTTATTTTGGAGTTTGCTTTTAGCATTAATGGTCAGGATATTAGTCCTTATTATGCTCGCATCCTTATACTGTGGAAACCCTTCTGTGTGCTTAAAGTTGATTAGATAATGAAGATATTGAGGGTAAAATTTTTTTGATATATCAATTTCATCTATTTTTATATTATCTTACGTAATATTTTTTTAATTTGTTTATTAATACAACCACTGGTACTAACGCGAAGGTGACTAATCATACTCATTGACCAAGTGGACATTATTTTGAAATATTCAAAGATGAAGGCATATTTAATTATTTATTAATTATTACCATGTATTCAATATTCCTTTGATTTTAATATTATATTAATAAATATAATGTTTGTCCATATAGATGAAGTGATACAAACTATTGACAATTATGACTACAATGATTAGCTGCTTTCTCAATATATCTAGTTTCTACCCTCTCCAGTTTGCATCTTTAGTTTCTATTATGATTTTATCTTGATGTAAATTGTATCATTGTTTGTAAAATGATTTGGGTAATCATTTTTGTATAATTTAGATTACTACAATTAATGAATTTGGTTTCATCTTATTTATTTTATCATTATATGTAAGTTTTTATATATTCAGTCATTATAAAATTTCAATTTTTATTAATCAATTGAAATTTGTAATTATAATTAATTGAATTGATCACTTCAATTACAATATTTTTCTTTCATTTCTTATAATCATATCCTCTTTTATTAATAAATTTGGTTTCATGTTATTCATTTCATCAATATATGTAAGTTTTTATATGTTCATTCTTTGTAAAAATCTCAATTTGTCTTAATCAATTGAAATTTGTGACTAAAATTAATTGAATTGATCACTTCAATTATAATCTTTTTCTTTCATTTCCTATAATCATATCCTCTTTAATTAATGAAAATTTTCATCATTCATTTAACATTATATGTAAGTTTTTATATATTCATTCATCATAAAATCTTAATTTTTCTTAGTCAATTGAAATTTGTAACTATAGTTAATTGAATTGATCACTTCAATTAAAATCTTTTTCTTTTGTTTCCTATAATGATATCCTTCTTTATTAATGAATTTGATTTCATTTTATTCATTTTATCAATATATCTATGTTTTCATATATTCATTAATTACAAAATCTCAAATTTTCTTAATCAATTGAAATTCTTAACTATAATTAATTGAATTGATTACTTCAATTATAATTTTTTTCTTTCATTTTCAATAATCATATCCACCTTCATTAATGAATTTGGTTTCCTCATATTCATTTTATCACTATATGTAAGTTTTTATATATTCATTCATTAGAAAATCTTAATTTTTACAATTTTATTAATTAATTAAAATTTGAGGCTATAAAAAATCAACGTATTTAGTGCATAAGACTCCCTGCTTTGCAGGATTTTGGGGAGGGTCATGATGTATGCAGTCTTACCTTTGTATTTTTAGAAAGAGGCTATTTTCATCACTTGAACATGTGACCTTATAGTCACAAAGGAACAACTTTACCAGTTGCTTCAAGGCTCACCCTTAAATTAATTATAGCTATAATTAATTTGATTTGTCACTTTAATTTTAACCATTTTCTTTCATTGTTTATAATTTTATCCTTAATTATTAATTAATTTAATTTTAATTAAATTAAATTTTAAATTTAAAAAAAATTCAAACATACCCGAGCCCGACTCATCCCATCCCAATGTCAATTATGTATAACATGAGTTTGTATTAATTATTTAATTATGATGAGTTTGTCATATATTATATGATCATAATGATATATTATTTAAATTACTTATTAATTCAGATTTATCATTAGTCCTGACATTAGTGCATTATTGGAATCTCTCGTTTCCTTTTTATGATTTTTAAATATTATGTTGTTCTTCCAAGTAAAATATAAGAACCCTTATTAAAACATATTTATTGTTTATATGCTATTGTGATTTAGGATGTGTTTGATCTCTTTAAATGACTCTCTCTTATGTAATATGCTTAATATGAGATATTTACCCAAAACCAATTACTTCTGCATAAAAGTAAAAATATTAGGCCAAAAGAGCATTTTAGCCCCCAAAGTTTGCATTGAAGTTTGATTTGGACCCTAACGTTTGTGTAAGTTCAAAATGAATCCTAACATTAATGAACCCTAATGTTTGGAAAACATTTAAAAACCTGACTTGATGGAAGCACTAAAGAAGTTAGGCCTCCTCAGTTAAATGCTAACGTGGAATTTTTAACTGATGTGGATTTTTAAAAAATTTTATTACGGTGGGAACCAAACATAGATGACATGGATTTTTTAAAAAATGAAGTGGGTCCTGCTCAAGACAAAACGTTATGTTTGGGAGGGAGACTAAGTAGTGGGTCCCACTTTCATTTAAACTTCCTTTTAAACACTTCGTCTTGATGTCTGGGTTTAAATGGAAATGGGTCCCACTTCCATTTAAATGCTGTATTTAGGAGGGAGGTTGTTTTGAAGCAATGCTCACTATTTTGAAGTAGTAGATGTAGCGTTTTTGAGGAAGCAGCAAACGTAGCATTCTTGCGTTCTTACTCACTCAATCCTTAATTCTGTTATGTCCCTATTCTATATCATTCTTCATCTTCATCTTCAACGAATAACAATCCCTAATTCAGACATCAATTGTTGTTTATGTATTGCCAATATGTGTGGAACAATTGCTATTCTTGTATCACCACCACCGACTCCACGTTCGATGTTAAAATCACATCATCCACCACCTCCTAAGAACTAAGGATCAACGCCACCACCGCTATGAATAAAAGGTAACATATACTATATCTTCATCATTTGTTCTATTTTCTCTATTTGAGCAACTTTGAGACAATGTTATCGAGTCAAATCTTTTAATTTACAGTTCTTCGTACCCTCATCTATTGTATCTTCAATTTCACTTTTAATGTGAATATATTTTGGTGTTGCATCTCTCAATTAAGTAGTGTTCAGTTGATTACATATTAATCGATATTCGATGATTGGTCTGAGCATGGAAGTTGAATTTGTGAATGCTTATGATTGAAATGGTAATTAATACTAGCAACGAGAATATTGGGATACAACGATAACATTGTCACAAAATAATCTGATTGCGAGTTGTCTTTACTGAATTTTAATGATTATGTGGTCACAGAATAAGAGATAATTGACAAGAAAAAATGTCAATAACTTGAAAATGGAGGAATGGTAGAGAAAAACTAACCAGCAAACTATCATAATTTTTCATTTCATTTTCTAATGATAGAACAAATGATAGAGGATTCACTTGAGAAAAGTATATATGTTGTCAAGCTTTAATAAAAATATCAACTACTATAACTAAATGATAGGAAACTTTAATTGGCTCATGTTGAATATAGGTGCATTCAAAAACTTTTTTGGGTCTGACACTAAACTGAGAGATAAATAAGTAACATCTTTTAATTTGATATGATTATGGTCTTACTATTAGCTAGTGCTTAATTACATTGTAAATTTTTCTTTCCTTTTAATCAGATTTTTTAAGATAATAGCAAACGAAATGCCTTTTTTTTTTTTTACTATATACAATGATGAGAATGTATTAGCTTTTCAGGAGATCAACCCTCAAGCTGCTGTTCATGTTTTAGTCATTCCTAAGTTCAAGGATGGATTAAAAGGGCTTGGAAAGGCCAGTTTTTATCTTTATCCTTTTCCTTTTATCTGCTAGCATAAACATTAATCCCCTTTTCTTATTTGTAACTTTCATGCAAGTTAGATGATAAAGAAATATGATGAATAGGTTAGGAGATTTATTACAAGTGTGTTTTTTCTTTAGTTTTTTTCTTTTGCATGGAATGAGACTAATTAAGTGCACTTCTTTGTACTCGCAACTTGCAACACCATATGTTTATAGTAAGTCCAAGGTCAAATTTAGATTATTAATATTATATAAATTGGGTTGTTTTTCAAATGTACAAAAAACTCCATTGTAGGTATAGCCAAATTATATTGTCCTCATTGTACCGTACTGACTCTTAATGTAATCAACTTAAAAAGTTACAAATCTTTATGACTTTGGAATTTACCTTCCAATGATGCATACCATTTATTCTTTGAGTTATGTCTCTCCAAAACATATTGTTGAATTGATAAGGTTAAATAAGGGGTCTTATGGATGTTTGAATAGGTTAATAGCTCCTTTTTTGTCCTGTGAGTTCATGTTTCAGGATTAGTGGATTGATTAGGAGAACTAAGAGTATTAATATAATTTTGCAGTGACTACCCAAAGATATGGACCTGACGTCTTCAATTAACACCGCATTAAATTCAAATAATGATTATGTAGTGTGTTATTTTGGTTTAAGAGCCTCGTTAAGAACTTCATGGAGTGATAATAACCCAGAAAGAAGATTTTATGGATGCCCCAAATATCCTGTTAAGTTTATGTTTTGATAAGGTAAAATTCTTTATATATATGTTTAATGTTTTTCTTGTTAATTATTAATTATCTTTTAGGTTGGAAGATGTGATTTTTTAAAGTGGTATGATGACAAATTTAGACAGAGAGAGATATCGAAGTAATTCATAAACTAAAGAAAGAAGTAGATATGTTGAAGAAGGAGGCTCAACGAACCACAATTGAATCACATTAACGTTCGAAATTGAGGAGCAAATAAAGCTAATGAAAGAAGAAATTGTTTTACTGATAAAAGAGAAAATTGAGTTTAAATTTGTTGTACTACTTTTGGTGAGTGTTATAATATGGTTTTTGTGGGCAACTGGAACTAAATTATACTATTTTGTTTAAAACTTGAATTATGAAGAATGAAAAATCCTCATTTGAACTAAGTTGTAATAAATTGTGCATTGTGTTTTGTCTTTATTGTTATTCATGAAGTTGCCTTAATGATGCCTAATTAATATTTGTAAAAATCATGAACAATTATATATAAAAGTGATTGTATCATAATAAACAATTAGCGCAGCATGTACAAAAGTGATTATATAATAATAAATAATTGAGGAAGCATATATAAAAGTGATTATATCACAATATGTCCATATACAAAAGTGATTGGATCTATCCATCCATATACCAAAGTGATTGGAAGTATTAACCAAATTTCCCACAACATATAGATAAAATTAATGTAAAGTTTGCGAATTAACCACATTACTTCCCTCATTTGCACTTGACTGAGAAGGTTGATCAGGTACTGGTTGATTTATTGATAATCTCCTCCTTATTGCTTTAGTTTGTAATTGTTGAGAAGTTATGCTAGTTTGTCCTTTGAGCCTTAGACCTCTTGGTTCGAAGGACAATTTGAATGAATGTAGGTCAACTTCTCCAAACTTTCGTTTACTACTATACGAAAATCTACCGATGTACAAACATACATGCCGTTAACAATATTCATTTACAAAATAATCAATAATCTTATCAACAGTCATATACTCATAATATTGCTTTATTGACTTACTAAAACAACATGTTTAGCTTGTGAAGAGACCTCGGGGATGACCTAAGAAATATGAATAAAAAATTTCATAAATGATCATTAGATATATGAAGCAATACATGGTAATCAAAGAATGTTTCATACCTATGGAGATTGCTGAGCAGGTTGAGTTGAGCCTTGATTATTATATTTTTGGCATTGTGGCCACAATTGCCACATTTTCTATAATTTTGTCCTTGACCCTTTTGAGTCAATTTGTTTGGATTTTTCAACTTAATAGGCTTATTTACTCCTCTATTTTTAGCTATTTTTGGTCTTCCTAGCATAACTCTTTTGGCTAGGGGTTTGTTAGTTTTACATCAATAATAAGCTAGAAAATTAGACTTCTAATAGGTTGCAACACATGTAAAATTAAAGGCCAGGAATTTGGACTTCTTATGGCACTCATCCATATATGCCTTCGACTGTTCCTTGGAATGGTAAACAACATTTACAGCATTCTTACAAGGATATTAATAAAGCTCCCATGCCCGAAAGTTATATGATTAGTGTCTACCAATCTTTATAATATGCTTGTCATCACCTTTGGAAACTTCATATGCTGTGTCACCATTCCAAACTATTCTCCATTACATAGAATCTTTCTTATTCTTCATAATCCTAGGTGCAACATCCGACTTCCAACCATAAACAAATTAATGTAAAGTTTGCGAATCAACCACATTACTTCCCTCATTTGCACTTGACTGAGAAGGTTGATCAGGTACTGGTTGATTTATTGATAATCTCCTCCTTATTGCTTTAGTTTGTAATTGTTGAGAAGTTATGCTAGTTTGTCCTTTGAGCCTTAGACCTCTTGGTTCGAAGGACAATTTGAATGAATGTAGGTCAACTTCTCCAAACTTTCGTTTACTACTATACAAATATCTACCGATGTACAAACATACATGCCGTTAACAATATTCATTTACAAAAGTAATCAAAAATCTTATCAATGGTCATATACTCACAATATTGCTTTATTGACTTACTATAACAACATGTTTAGCTTGTAAATAGACCCCGGGGATGACCTAAGAAATATGAGTAAAAAATTTCATAAATGATCATTAGATATATGAAGCAATACATGGTAATCAAAGAATGTTTCAGACCTGTGGCGATTGCTGAGCAGGTTGAGTTGAGCCTTGATTCTTATATTTTCTGGCATTGTGGCCAAAATTGCCACATTTTCTATAATTTTGTCCTTGACCCTTTTGAGTCAATTTGTTTGGATTTTTCAACTTAATAGGCTTATTTACTCCTCTATTTTTAGCTATTTTTGGTCTTCCTAGCATAACTCTTTTGGCTAGGGGTTTGTTAGTTTTACATCAATAATAAGCTAGAAAATTAGACTTCTAATAGGTTGCAACACATGTAAAATTAAAGGCCAGGAATTGGGACTTCTTATGGCACTCATCCATATATGCCTTTGATTGTTCCTTGGAATGGTGAACAACATTTACAGCATGCTTATAAGGATATTCATAAAGCTCCTATGCCCGAAAATTATATGATTAGTGTCTACCAATCTTTACAATATGTTTGTCATCACCTTTGGAAACTTCATATGCTCCGTCACCATTCCAAACTATTCTCCACTACATAGAATCTTTCTTATTCTTCTCTAATTTCTTCATAATCCTAAGTGCAACTGTAACATCCTGTTACATATACGGCTAGAATAATTATTTGTGAGACACTTATATGACATAAGATAAATGAACATTAGACATAAGTTAT
>JAOQMS010044647.1:0-10073 GCA_027563885.1 Erythroxylum longipes | reverse complement strand
AAAAATAGTTCATTCACTTTTATCTTTCTAAATTATGATTATTTGTTATCATCAAAAAGGGGGAGATTGTTAAGTTAAGAGGACTTTACGATAATTAATTTTGATGAAAATCAAATAATAATAATGTTAGAAATAAATGAACTAGTTTAATTAGTGTGTTAAGTATGCAGAAGTACAAAACAAAGAGGAAAAATACAGAAAAAGCAAAACATAGAAGAAGTAGAGACACAAAAGAAGTAGATACAGAAGAAGCGGAAGATAGAAGAAGTAGAAACACAAAAGAAGTAGAAGACAGAAGAAGTAAGAGATAAAAGAAGTAAGATATAGAAGAAGTAGAGACACAGAATAAGTAGATACAGAAGAAGCGGAAGACAGAAGAAGTAGAAACACAGAAGAAGGAAAACACAGAAGAAAACAAAGGCGATACAGAGCAGAAGATACGCTAGTATGTCGAGCAGTTAATTAGTTGGAGTTAGTTACAGAACTCAACTAAATAACAGTTTTTAAGAATCAAGAAGCAGTTATCAAGATTCACAAAACGGTTATCAAGATTCAAAGAAGTGGTTGGAGATTTAGACTATAAATACTAGTCGTAGTCGAAGACTAAATAACTTTTTGAGAGACCTTTGATTCTACAACTTTTGAGCATTTAAGTGTATACTTAAAAAATTATGTAGTGCGATACTGTAGAGCTAAACTACCGTAACAATAGCTCACAATATCTTTCTAATGAGATAAAGAAAAGGATAAGAGCCTGGAGAGGCTAAGATAGCTGAAAGAATGCTTGGTGTAAGAGACCTGAAGAGGCTCTTGAAGGAGAAAGAATACTTGTACATTTGTTGAAGTATAGTGAATACTTAGTCAAATTCCGAGGACTGGAATACTTAGACAAATTCTAAGGACTGGACGTAGCTCACGGTTTGGGGTGAACCAGTATAAAATCGTAGTGTCTATCCTCTATCTCTCAACTTAGTATATTTTGTTCTTAAACAAGTATGTAGAAGTTATTTGCGATTTAACCCATAAATATTTTTGTTAGTGATTTTCTTTTAACAAGTCAAAGAAGTTCTTATTAAGAAAATTTAAAGAATTTGTATTCACGAAAAGAATACACAATTTAACCCCCCTTCTTGTGTATATCTTATATTGTACGTAATTTCTATACTAAAGTGTGATTTACTTCATTTGCCATGAAAGAACTCGGTGAAGCAACTTATATCGTCAGGATAAATATCTATAGAGATTGATCAAAAAGGTTGCTTGATCTTTCATAATCAACATATATACACAAGATGCTAAAGAGGTTTATCATAGAGCAGTCCAAGAGAGGGTATCTTCCTATGACTTATGGGATAACACTCTCGAAATCTATGTGTCCTAAAACATAAGATGAGAGGAGGTGCATGAATATGATCTCTTATGCATCTACAGTAAGATCTATCATGTATGCTATGCTATATACAAGACCCGATGTATCACATGCTCTAAGTATTACGATCAGATACTAATCGGATCCTGATGAGAGTCACCGGGTGGCTGTCAAGAACATATTTAAGTACTTGCGAAGGAATAAAGATGTTTTCTTGATATATGGAGATGGACATCTAAAAGTGAGCGGGCATACAGATGCCAGTTTTTAATCTAATAAGGATGATTCCAAATCCCAATTAGGTTATATATTCACACTAAACGGTGGCGCGGTCAGTTGGAAGAGTTCTAAACAAGAGACGACTTCCGATTCAATAATTCAAGTAGAGTACATCACGACTTCAGATGTAGCAAAGGAAGCAGTTTGGATCAAGAAGTTCATTACTGAAGTTGGTGTGGTTCCTAGTAGTGATGTACCCATGCAGTTGTATTGTGATAATAATGGGGCTGTTGTGCAGGCGAAGGAACCAAGGTCTCATTAACGGTCTAAGCACATACTCCATAGATATCATCTGATCAAGGAGATCATTGGTCAAGGTGATGTACAGATAGAGAGAATTCCTACCAAGCAGAATATTACTGATCCGTTGACGAAGCCATTGTCAGAGAATAGATTTGATTCTCATGTACTAGCCTATGGTATTAGATACCAAGGCCATTAGCTTTAGGTCAAGTGGGAGATTTTTTAGAGTAGTGCCTTAAAGGCAATCACCTTTAGTGCGTTTTGTACAAAGTTATGTACAGACTTTATTTAAATAATAAAGAAAAGCATATTTCATTAATTTGGTGTTCATTATTTATGAATTGATATTGATCTATAAGCAAATTAATGAAGTCCATGATATATGACATAATATGAAGGAAATTATGATGTGATCATACTAGTGAGATTCCTATCATGTGCAATTATGTCAGTATCTAAATTATCCCTAGTCATAGGATTAATGAGACTAGACATCGTTAATTAGAATAGACTAGCACATGTTAAACTCCTTAATTTGATCAAACAGTGGATCTCAAAAACTATAAACATAAGATGTTTAGAGTTGAGGTGTGGATGCTTATTAGAGGTAGTAAGTACATTGGACGACCTACCATGATATCTTAGATACTGATTCTGTACTTTGAATCCATTCTTTGTTGCCTTGCTGAGGTCGCTCATAGGGTGGTGATTAGGTACAACTTGAGGTATTCGAAGGTAATTGAGTAGCCAATAGAGGATTCACCACTTATGTGATAGCAGAAGATGATATACCTATGGCCTCTTGTCGAGGTCATTACTTGGGAATCTCTGGCCAGAGTACATGTGTCATGAAGAATGTCATTGACATATAGAGTAATGAGTATCAGGATGAGAACTGATACCACTTGGGCTAGATTTGACGTAGTTAGTCTAGTGAGAGTTGACACTTTGTCCAGACTCATAACCAAGTGGGGTATAGCATGGTGAAAGGACGAATTGCACAGTAATTGTCTATGTGAGGGTTCGCGAGATGGTTCATGACGAGCACGGGTTCACTCGCCAAACCACTTACTTTTCGGTCAATTAGGGGTCATGATGTATTGGTAGACGTTGCTCATAACTTGCTTAGATTAAGTGTTAATCTAAATGCCCAACATAATCGGGAACCTAATTGGTCATACGCATAAGAGTGACTCAGAGAATTCGTAAAATGGTTTTGGATAAAGATCCATTATATGGAGAGAAATAGAACCAAATGGATCCCGATGAGATCGGGATATGTCTTGATGAGATCGCGACGTCCATATTGTTGAAGCAAGTCTCCGGTGTTTTTTCCACACCCAGGACCCGGTAGTAATGATCCCAATGTGACTGGACCACCTCAACATTAATATAAATATATATATATATATATAATATGTTTTAACGTGGATCAGGGGGAGGCTTGTTTAAAAAGATATGCATTTATTGTATTTAAATGACAAAAAGTGAAAAAGCTAGTAAGATGATAATCGTGAGAACAAAAGAAGTAAGCATTCTTCTTCACGATTCTCACCCATCTCTCCTAATCTTTCTCATCTTCTTCCTCTTTATTCTCTTCCATCTTTTTTGCTATCTATAGAACAAAGAAGAGAGGTAGCACTCTTGTCTTTGTTCTAGACATTTCTGGATCAAGAGTTTGATTAGGTTAGTTTCTCCGATCTTTGAGTGGATACCGTTAGAGACAGTCTTTTTTGGTCATTGTGGTTTATGACAACCTGACGAGTAGAAGATCGAAGAACAAAAGAGACTACTCATAAGGTACATGGTTATTATATGAATGATTGATTTATATAAATGCCATGAATTCCTATATATATGTGTGTGTTATGAACATATATGTGAATTAGGAATTTTCACATAGGTTTAATGGTATTTCCTTGTATATGCATATAGATCCTAGACTTTAAGAAAGTCTTATACAAAAATTTTTGTTTTTCCACACTGCATGTATATGATGCATCCACCGTGATTTTCCTACATACTTATAGGAGAATAGTTCTCAGGATAAGTAGTGGGAATAAGATAAAATTTAAAAAGTTCAAATCTCATAATAATACATCCAATTGAAACTAGTGCTTTTGTTTATACATTTAATGGATAGTTGAAAGGACACAGACATTGACATATTCACTTTCATGATGAATTCGAAGATTTTGCCTTAGAGATGATTATGAATTTATCATGTCTACAAGAAGCTTAGTAGGAGTATGTAAAGACTTATTATACGTAATAAGAACAACAATTTATATTTTTTAATTATTGAAAATATAATTGTCCAAGAGCAACTCTTATTGCATATGAAAAGGTAACAACTTAATTATAGAAATTACATCTATAGAGATAGATATAGATGTTATTTACCTATTCTAGTCTAAATATATTGATAATGTACTGAAGGTATTTAGGATTTGAGATGTCCTATACTTGTAAAGTATTAAAGATATCCATTATTCTACGTGTGAGTTGATATTTGAGCTCAAGGTTATAAGGATCTTAACTTTAAAGGTAAATCCTCATTAAGGTATATTTTACTTTAAACACTATCATTTTAAGATTGGAAAGGTTCCAGCATAGCATTGATTCTTAATAAGTCATAATACATTTTTCATTTAGTAGAAATGATTAATTGGATCAAAAAGTTCTTTAACAATCTTGGAATAGTTCCTTGCATTGCTCAGAAGTAACGTACTGTCGAAAATTAAAACACTTTGGCATATAAAAGGAGCTAAGGTCATCAAAAATATAATGATATGTTTATATAGTTTATCTTAATTATAATGATAACTGATATGAATCTTATAAGATTTAAGCATGTTCTCATTATAGAGAATCTTGTAGAAATCTCTCATTAAACCACTATTCCAATAATAGAATGATCATCATATGGTGATATTGTATAATATACTTAAACCATTGACTTAGTGCAAGTGGGAGATTGTTAGTTTATGCCCTACAACTAATCGGTTGGTTGTAAAAGACATTCTTTATCTTATACGTATTCAAATGCATATGATAAAGTATATGGGATAAATATACATTTAAATGAAATTATAATGAGATCATAATTATGAGATTCATATTATTTTTATACATTATTCCTAAATTGTTCCTAGTCATTATTCTATTAAGACTGGACATTAATAGAATGTTAAAAGACTAGCACTTCTTATATTTTCCTTATGAAGAAAGTTATTAATAGAATGTTCAAAGACTAGCACTCTTTAAATTTTCCTTATGAAGAAAGTTGTCGATCTCATAAGCTAAAGTATATAGATACTTAAACAAATGTGTGGGTGCTTGTTAGAGAACAAGTTCACTAAATTGACCTTTTATGAGAAATCCATTTGAAACATTACTTGTATATCTATCAAAATTCTCATTGTGATGATTGTATCTTCGACTTGAGATTTCTAAAGTTATCTTATATAAGGATTGATATATTTTGACACTACTTATGACCTATCTCAGTTAAAGATAGCTCAGTTGGTGGTTATTGGATATTGCATGAACTATATAGAGGTAGTTGAGTGATTAATACATAATTCATCATCCTAAAGAGATTAGGATGAATGTTTCATTGTTCTTATTTAGTATTGATTCTAAAAATCTTTGGCCAAGGTAGAATGACACTTTGAAAACAATTTTCAAATGTCATTAAATGAATCAATTATTAATAGTGAAAAATTAACATGATTAAGGTTAAAATAGAGTAGATATTATGTTCATGCTCTATGTCTAATCAGAATATTGTATGATGAAAGGATTAAATTATACAAAAAGATCATGCACGAAAATGTTAGTCAAAACTACTTTGACATTTTTAAATATCTTAGAGGTCATCAGGTGTTGCTAGATCATAATCTTAATCTATGAATATAAATTGTTTAATTAGAGAATTAAAGATAAACTAAAGAAGTTTAATTTATCTAATCCTAAGTGTAATTTAGGGTTATAATTTATATCCATTTCCAAAATATTTGGCAACTTAATAAGTTACACTCAAAGAATGCGATTGAAGAAAAAAAGATAAAATCAAGTTAGACTTGATTGTAAAGTTTGAGAAACTCTATGATTAAATATGAGATATCTAATAAATAAGGAACAATATAAGATATTGTATCTTATTTGGGCATAATTAGTATTTAATTAGAATTATCTAATTATTTGTAATTCTAATGAACGTTTAATTAAAACTAGAATTTAATTTTAATTAAATTACTAAAATATTCAAAACTTATTATAAATAGACTTAAACTTTAAGAGAGTTAGTACTCATTGTCTAACCCTCTTAATAACAATTGTAGAGTTCTCTCAACTCGTTATGCAGATCTTATTAAAGGCTGGATAATTGAAATAAGTCAACTTCATAAACGATTCGAGGGATACAAAAAATATAATTAAGTTTCAAAAGAAGATACAAATAGAACAAGAAAGGGAGCGGCTAAAAGGGAGACAAAAAGTAGCAAAGGTCGAAAGAAATAGGAAGCCCAGATAAAGGATAAGAAGCAGGAAGAGAAGCAGCTAAGGATAGGAAAAATCTATTGGGAGTGAGGAATCAGCCATGAAGAATCTCGAAGTCTGATTAGAGAGAGGACAGAAACATAGTCCTCTTATTGTTGAAGCCTTTAAATTTTAAGGTGGATTTTTTTTTCCGCTAGGTACATGGAATATTTGTGAAAGGACGCTTAAAATTGATAGTTAAGATAATCACATTGCGTAATCACCCACCACCTGACAACTACAAGTTTAAGACTGTGACAACCGAAAAGAAGAATTAATCAAACATCACATTACTGAGCAATTAAAACTCTTCAATTAAATTTCAAGGGGGTTTGCATAGTATCTTATGGAAGATGTATATCCTTTGATAGCTTTATTATCATTTATAGCCAAGTGTCGGATTCTAAACTTATAATTAAAGTATGTCATATTTATATTAATCAGGAACATTGTGGCCTCTGGAAGACAATTGCACTTAATGCACACCATCAGATCGTCTGTTCCACTATTCCAATAATTATGTACCTATCCTATTCCACAACAAATACGTCGACGTTTTAATTAAAAACCAACGTCTCGGCTTCAAGATCACTTCAGCAAAGCCAATGCCTCCTTCTTTTAATTTTGCTTCCCACTTTACTTCTTCGATCTTGCTCTCAAAGCTTTTCATCGATATTTATTAGATCTTGCTCTAATAAATATCGGCTATTGCCAACTTGCTCCGTTCTTCATCTCCTTCTTATGGCCTCTTAGACCGTTTATCTTCTTCTTCTATCAAAAACCACAAGCCCAGTACTTTGGATTTTTATGTTTAATTGGTCATGAGTACAAATATGTATGTAGAAAGCTTAGGCTTTAATCAATATTCTAGTGGTAACTATCATAACCAGATGAGAAAAATGCAAGCTTTCAGGTCCTCTTTAACTTTCCATGGACTAGCTTCTTAAGCTCCATCCCCATCTCCATCTCCGACATCAGAGGTAACTTCTAGCTCTTTCTTTTCTTTATCAAGTTTCATTAATACCCATCAAAGAGAAAAGCATAAAACTTGAATGATGATGTCAAAATCACGGCTTGGTGTTGGTGATGCTTTAGATGCCTATGTCTTGTGTAAGTGTTGTTGAACCTTTTTTCGTTTTTGGAATTGCACTCCTTTGTGTTGGTGAATGGAAATTATTGGTTTTTGGGTGCAATTGTCAAATGGGTTGCTGTAAAGGTCTTAATTCTCGACTTTAGTTTCTAAGCTTTCCTTTCTTTAGTTCTGTTTTTATGATTCTAAAGTTCATGTGCGTAGATAAGATGCTATTTATTATTCTCATTATGCATATAAAAAGGAGGAGCCATACGAGATGTCTTTATAACTTCTAGTGATAATAGTGATAGCTGATGGAATGTGAATGCTTAAAACTAAATCATGAAAATGCTAAAATGAAGCTGAATGTTTTAGGTTGCCTCTTCTTTTGGTCTTATCGTTATTACATTTGTTCTCTTTAGGAGTGGGCATCGGGTGTTGGATGGGGAACATATGGTTGAAGATCTCTACTTTCTTAAGATTACCAATTTTAACAAAGGAATCCAAATAAATATTATAAGTAGTTCGATTAGGCTGACATTTCTCAAGGCATTCAATGAAAATTGACTGCCGCTTATCATGCAAGTTTTGGTTGAGGTACATGCCCATTAGATCAATATAAGATGGCATTAGGGGCTTCAGATTTTTTTCAACGAACTCTTGCATAAGAGATTCAGTAAGTTCCACTTCTTGAGCTTCACATGACACCTTTATTATCTTATGATATGCCCCAACACTAGCTGACCCTAAACGCTTTTACATCTCCTTTAAAATATGCAAAGATCTCATAGGTTATCCTACCTTTGCAAATACTTCCATCCTATAAAAAAATGTTTATGAAGGGAGACAGTCATCAACTTGGAGGATTCTGAGCCAAGTCTTTTGTGATTCCTCCACATCACCCTCCATAGTGTTTGTCTCAAGATGGAGACAAGCACTTTACTGTTGTCTCCTATTCCATGTTGCTTCATTTCTTCCCTTAACATTCCAATCCTTGCTTTATCTACAATGTCCTGATAGCTATGTAACCAAATTAAGCCCCCGTAGATATCATTGTAGGGGTTATTTCATATATTTATTCAACTTTTTCGATTGATGATGGTTGTTACTTCTCCCTATACTGTTATCCTACATTTTAGTGTAGTTAGGCATTTGCATTGTGTACTTTATCACTGATAACATGACATCTTGCTTGGATCTTAGTCAGTGGCTTTCGAGGGAAAATATGCAATTGATAAATGTTTTTATAGAGTACTAAGAAAGGGTAGCTAATAGCTAAAAGCAAAGACTTTTGTAAAGTTTAGGTACTGAATGCTCCTTTAATTTTTTAGTGGTCCTCTATTGAGTCATGATAATTATGGAGTTGGTAACTAACAAGTTTACTAAACGTTTTTTTTGAAATGCAGTGGAGGTCATTTTTGTGAAGCTTCGGAGAGGGTTAACACCTAATGCCTCCTAAGTTTAAGTATGCACTCTCTTTTGGTTTAGAGCTCTTGTATATGTAAATGGTCCATGCATGTATTTTTGTGTACATTTGGAAATGTATATGAAAGATTTGGAATGGCTTGTATATGGTTTAGGTGCTGTCCTGTTTCCTGGTAGCAAGGGCAGGTCCTTGTCTGTGGCATTCCAAGGACAGTGCCATTGGTTATTGTTATCAAGACATATATGCCCTAAAATTAGACATCTTAAGGAAAAATTTTCATACTTTTGTGCTTTTTTATGGTTTTTCTACATAAAGTTATGCCTGTGCAAACTTAGGCGTTGTGTAACATCCTGTTACCTATACATACGGTTAGGACAATTATTGGTGAGACATTTATATGAATTAAGATACAGGAACATTAGACATAAGTTATTTGTGACTTATATATTGTTTGGCACATTCATACAATTGTATATGCTTTCATTTGGCATTTCCGGGCAAGTATGACAAATTGTAATTATGACAAATGGTGAATCAGTGGAGATAAATAGTACACGTGAGGGGCATGGGGATAATATTGTTTAAGTTAGGAAGGCTCCATTACAGGTTGTAATTATGACAAATGGTGAGTCAGTGGAGATGAATAGTACACATGAGGGACATGGAATGGACTCACGTATTATATTGTTTAAATTAGGAAGAATCTACCATAGTTCCGATTTCGTACTGAAATACTCCATATAGCAACTCTCTCCCCTGACCTTCATCACCAAATAGCACTTTAGCAGCTTTCTAAGGTGTTAACTTCCACTTTCAGTGTTGAAGTACTTGTTAAGCAAGTAAGTCATTGTGATGCTATTTCACTGTGTAAATAAGCATGCGCATGTTGGATATACATATCTTCATGAAAAGGGTCATAGCGTAGAGAAGAGATAATATGAGGGTTCTGAATGTTAGTTAAGTTAGAAAGTAATCACAGAAGAAAGAAAATGCAGAAAGAACATGTAAGCATAAATAGTAGTCTGTGATTTTGGTATGTATCTGAGTTTTGGCTCCTTGAAGTTCTTTGGTGTTTTGGAGCTAAGGAGGGAGTAGTATAGATGATACTTGCATGTTTGGAAGTGTAATAGCAATGGAAATGA
>JAOQMS010044646.1:0-10074 GCA_027563885.1 Erythroxylum longipes | reverse complement strand
TCCATTGGATTTGTTGCCTTTACCCTTGAATGAGATTGTTAATGTAGATGGGTAGCAAAGGGCCGAATTGGTTAAGAAAATACATGAGAAAGCTAGGCAACACATTGAGGAAAAGAACAAGAAGTATGCTCAAAGAGCTAATCAAGGGCATAAGGTGATAAAGTTTGAGCCTGGAGATTAGGTTTGGGTGCACTTTAAGAAGGAGAGATTTCATCAACAAAGGAAGTCTAAGCTCGATCATAGAGGCGATGGTCCTTTTCAAGTGCTTGAATGCATCAATGAAAACGCCTATAGGGTGGAGTTGCCAGGTGAGTATGGTGTTCATGCTACTTTTAATGTTTCTGATCTATCTCCCTTTGATAATATAGGTCTGATTCAAGGACGAATCCTTTTGAGGAAGGAGGGAATGATGCAACTCACCAAGGAAAGGGAGACTTGAGGATGCCAATGGGTCCAATTACAAGGTCACACTCCAACAAGCTCAAGGAACAATTTCAAATTTACGCAAAAGCTTTTGTTTCGCAAAAGCTTCAAGAAGTTTTGTTGATCAAGCTTGGGGAAGAGTTTAGGGAGACGCATAAGTGTGTGTGCACATTGGAGGTATCGAACCAAGAGGGCTAACACTTAGCCAATGTTCACAAGCACAAGTCTAATCAATGGGTTTGGGCTTATTTTATCTTGTAAAGGGCGAATGGACTTCTTTTGGACTTTTTCATGGGCTGATTTGTGTTAAGTGTGCATATGCTTCATTAAAAAAGTCATGTACATGTTTTATTTTAAGGAACCAAGAGTGTAGGCCTAGTTTAAAAACCTAATCCGCCCTTCTTAAGTTAGTCTTCTATGTTTTCTTGTTTCCTTATCCTATTTGGACTAAGATTAGGGAATTTTAATTGGTTTTGAAGCCCAATCTGTGTGGGATTTGTTTTTGCGTAGATTTGTTTCAAGAAAGCCTTTCTGGATGTTTTGGGCTTTCTTTAAGGTTTTTAGGTTATCTTTGTTAGGGTTTGTATTGTACAAGGGTATTTAAACCCTTGCTTTATGCGTGAACTTCAGATCAGAGGTGAAACAAAAAAATTGGAAAGTCTTCTTTAAGAGAGAATTCGGATTCTTGCTTGTTTTACCTTAAGGATTGATTCAACTTATCAAGTAGGTTCTAACTTGTCGCGTTAATTCAATTCTTGCAATCTTTATACTATCTATTACCAATTCCTTGCTGTTTTGGGGGTGAAGGGTCGTGTTAGATTAATTGAATTTAGATATTGGGAACAATCATTGAAACAGATGTGATCTAGATATTGACTCTAGGTTCTTGCCGTATCATCTTAGGTGATCCATAATCTTTTACAGTATCCTTTTTGGTTCCTTGTTAGTTACTTCCACTTGTCCACTAGTCTAATGATGATAGATGTTGGCCATTTTGGATAACAACAAATCATTTATGTGCATCCACAAATTATTGGTTGCAAAGTTATGTGCTCATAAGTGATTATTACTTTAGTTATGTCAACTCATTTAAATAACTTGCTCAAGAACTTAAAAAGTACCATATCATGAAAAACTACCAAATTAAGCCCAGTGATTGAGTCAATATGGTCAATGTCAGAGCTCATAGTTTCAAAAAAAGGATAAGGCATTTTTGTTCATTAATTTTTATGCTAAAAAGAGCACCAAATTTGCTAAGGGAATTCTTAAGCCACGTTATAGATCTAACATCAACTTTACATAAGAGCAACAAGTCATGTCTGAGAGAGCAGTTAAAGACCTTGTGAAGTTAGCCATGCCTTTACTTTGCCTTTGATAAGTGTAAATTGCATTGTGTTTTAGGTCATAGTTTGATATGTGTTTAGTCGTTAATTTGATCATTTAGTATGTCTTTGGATTAGAATTGTGTTAGTTTGTTAATTATTTGTGATTTAAGTGTTTTATGGGTTAGTACAAGATTTTGAGCTTAAATATTTTATTTTTGAGGTAACTTGATGTGTTTGCTAGTATTTCAGGGTCAATGTCAAAGAACGAAGGAGTTTGGGAAGGCATACGGGCCTAAACAACAACCCACGATCGTGGCCTATTAGCTCCCGATCGTGATAGAAGGCTCAGATGTGGGCCATAATTGTGCCCTGCATTGGGCAGACGTGTAGTCGCTTTCAAATTCACATTTTGAGGAACTTTTTGGACCTTTAGAACCTTAGAAAGACCCTAGGATTACCAAAACATAAAAGAAAATTTAAAGAACATTAAGAGGAGCACAAAAGAGCTTTTTGCATAGCCACATTTGAAACCCTAAAGAGAGAATATTGAGAGAGAAAGACAAGAAAAAGAAGAGGAAGAAAAGACGAAGCTGACTTGACTTGCTTCCCGAATCAAGAGGTTTCTCGATGTCGCTGCCTTTTGTCATCTATTCTAAGTCATTATTTCCTTTTTGCTTCAATTTTATTTATGTATAGAATTGAAATGGATAGTATTATGATAGGATTTGGAATATTGATGATGTTCTAAACTCTGCTTCAAGATTTTATTTTGATATAATGATAATTTATTTGATTGTGTTTATTGGATGAATGTCATTATTTGATTGTGTTCTTGCATAATTGGGAATAAACTGAGAGGGTGAACTGAATGAAAAACGATTAAATTGGACTAATGAGAGTTAGGAAATTTAATAGAAACTGTGACAAATCATATTGGTAATTGTGCAGAGAGAGATCCTATGTGATGTTTCGATAGTTTATTAGAGTGTTTAAGATCTAATTAGGGTTTTGAATAACTTGTGAATTGAGAGATTGCAAATTCCATAATCTTAGCAGGGTTTATAATTTAGGGTTTAATGATTATAAATTGAGAGACAGTAATCAGCCCTAGGATAGTCTAGAACCAACACTCCATTGACACATAATCAGTTAGGTTAGTATTAACGATAAGTAAAATCCCCTTTCTCATAAATTAACAAATTCCTTAGGTTTATTTCTATTGTTATTTCATATTGCTCACTTGTTAATACTTTTGCATTTAACTTTTGATTTCATTAGTTGAACTTAATTCTCATAATTAATTTATGTTGTATCTTTTATTATTAGTTTTATAGTTTTTCTAGCCTTAGATTTTAGCATTTTATTACTCTCTTTCCTCATGGGATTGACACCTTTAATACTATGCTACGAATCATGTGCTTGCGGAATATTGAGGGATTATGAGATTAAAACTTACCCTGATCAACCTTTTTTTGGTATATGGGAATTTTCATATGCCATGTAGAACCACTCATCTAACTTATTGATTTGTAATATTCAATTTTCACCTATAAAATCTTGGTTAAAGTTAAGAAACTTTGTAGCTAAAAATGATTTATCCTTTAATATTAATGGTAAGGACAAGATTTTCCATAAACTAGCCTAAATGATGTAGTGCAAGGGACAAAATTTTTGATAGACCAACCTTTATTAATGTGCTCTATAATTTTTTCCAGTATACTTTTTAGTTCCTTGTTAGTGACTTCCACTTGTCCACTAGTCTAATGATGATAGATGCTAGCCATTTTGGGTAACAACAAATCATTTAAGCATATCCACAAATTATTGGTAGCAAAGTTATGTACTCATTAGCAATTATTACTTTAGTTATGTCAAATCAAGAAATTAAAAAGTACCAAGCAATAAAAAACCACCAAATTCAACCCAACGATTCAGCCAAGATGGTCAACATTAGAGCTTATAGTTATGAAATAAAGGATATAACTTTCCTGCTTATTAAACTTTAAGTTGAAAAGAGCACAAAATTTACTCAGGGAATCTATGAGTTACTTTATAGTGTTAACATCAACTTTACATAAGAGCAAAAAATCATCTCCAAAAGAGCAGTTAAAGATCTTGTGAAGTTGTCCGTGCCCTTACTTTGCATTTTATTTTTATATATGTGAATTTTCATTTGCCATGTCGAACCACTCTTTTGTTTGTAGTATTCACTTTTCACCGATAAAGTCTAGGTTAAAGTTAGGAAACTTTGTAGCTAAAAATGGTTTATGCTCTAATATTAATTATAAGGACAAGATTTTCCATAAGCTAGCCAAAATGATGTGATTCAAGGAACAAGATTTTCCCTAGACCAACCTTTAGCTCCATAATTTTTTTCAGTATCCTTTTTGGTTCCCTATTTGTGACTTCCATTTTTCCACTAGACTAATCATGATAGGTGCTAGCCATTTTGTGCAACAATAAACCATTTAAGCACATCCCCAAATTGTTAGTTGAAAATTTATGTACTCAAAAGTAATTACTGCTCTATGTATGCCAAATATTGAAAATAACTTCATCAAGAACTTAAAAAGTACCATAGCATCAAAAACTACCAAATTTAACCTAGCAATTAAGCCAAGATGGTCAGCATTAGAGCTCATAGTTTCAGAAACAAGGACAAGGCTTTTTTGCTCATTAAACTATAAGTCAAAAAGAGCACCAAATTTTCTAGGGGAATCCATGAGCAACCTTATAGATCTAACATCAACTTTACATAAGAGCAACAAATCATCTCCAAAGGAGCAGTTAAAGATCTTGTGAAGTGGTCATGCCATTCCTTTGCCTTTTATTTTTGTATATGTGAATTTTCATATGCAATGTCAAACCACTTATCTAACTCATTGATTCGTAGTATTCACTTTTCACCGATAAAGTCCATGTTAAACTTAAGAAACTTTATAGATAAAAATGGTTTATGCTCAAATATTAATGGTAAGGACAATATTTTCCATAAATTATCCAAAATGATGTGGTGCAAGGCACAAGATTTTCCATCGACCAACCTTTACTTAAGTGCTCCACAAACTTTTCCAATATCTATTTTGTTTCCTTGTTAGTGACTTCTACTTATCCACTAGTCTAATGATGATAGATGTTAGCCATTTTGGGTCAGAAGAAATCATTTAAGCACATCCCCAAATTATTGTTTGAAAAGTTTTGCGCTTATAAGCAATTATTACTTTAGTTGTGTAAAATCATGTAAAAATTTGTCAAAAACTTAAAAAGTATCATAGCATCAAAAACTACCATATTTAACCTAGTGTTTGAGCCAATATGGTCAACATTTGAAATCATAGTTGTGAAGAAAAGGATATAACTTTTTTGCTCATTAAACTTTAAGCCAAAAAGAGCACAAATTTTGCTCAGGGAATCCATGAGTTACTTTATAGAACTAACATCAACTTTACATAAGAGCAATTAAACATATAGTGAAGTTGGTCATTGATGGGAGACCCAATAGGAACTTGTCCTAGAGAACCTTCAACAAGATGGAATTATGCCCGGGAATGACTAGAATCAAACACACGGAAGCACAAGAAACAAAATTGAAAAGATATAAATAGAACACAAAAAGAAAAAGGGTTAGAAGAATGTTGCTCAATGGAAAAAATCCTAAGAGAACTTGTCTCTTAGAACTCTAACCTTGGGACGCCACAAAGGAAGACCACTCCTTCGATAAGTTAAGCATTCTCAAAGAATACAAAAAAAGCAAGAATGCTCTCAATAATACTCAATAGTATTTCTAAATGAAAAATCCTCTTCCAAATTACATAGAGGGTGCCTATTTGTAGGAAAACTTCCTAACTTAATGTCCTAAAGAAGAAACTAAATAAAAGGAAACGAATCAATCCCTAAAAGGAAACAAAATAAACTTATAAAGGTGTTGACTAGATGACCTTCTTTCAAGGAAAACAAAAAGGAAACTAATTAAAACATGATCTAAACATATTGCACCTTATAGATGAAGTCCTTCTCCTTATTTTTAAGTGGAACATGGTTGTGACATGGTATTTTAAGTGAATTCTCCCAATTAGACTTCATGTGGACCTTTGGACACTTCATGTTGGGCTTCAAGGAGTAAAACAATGCCTCTTGTACCTTTATGAGATGAATCTGACTCAACAACATGGGTTCTATCTCTTGAAGGTCTTGGATCAAACAATTCAATGCTTGATTCATTACTTTAGCCCTAGCTCTTGTCATTGGGCCTCCAACATCTTGTAATAGATCTTTAGGAACATTAGAATTGAATGTTGGGCTTTTGATATGAGAATTTCGTTCAGCCCCTTGCCTTGCACATTTAGATTTCAAATCTGATCCAATTTCAACTCTTAAGCCTCCTTTTGCAAGCTCATGTCCATGAAGTCATA
Organism: Erythroxylum longipes; assembly: GCA_027563885.1. Classification (NCBI taxonomy): domain Eukaryota; kingdom Viridiplantae; phylum Streptophyta; class Magnoliopsida; order Malpighiales; family Erythroxylaceae; genus Erythroxylum; species Erythroxylum longipes. The sequence continues at coordinate 3,914 of JAOQMS010044646.1, read as the reverse complement.
TCCTAGGCTTCCTTGAGGCGGATCACACCATGTATGCTTCTCTTCTTGTATTTCACATGCCCATGGTTCTCCATAATTCGCTCCCTCCTCAAACGGATTTGTCCTCAAATTTGCAGCATCAAAGAGGGATAAATCAGATACATTGAATGTAGCACTAACATTACCATAAGAGCTAGGCAAATCAATTTTATAAGCATTATCATTAATCCTTTTTAAAACTTTAAAGAGGCCATCTCCTCTTGGTTGTAGCTTGGATTTCCTTTGTTCTAGAAACCTCTCCTTTCCCAAGTGCACCCAAACCCATTCACCAGGTTCAAATATAACACGCCTTCGGCCTTTATTGGCTTTCTTTACATATTGTTCATTTCTCCTCTCAATGTTGGCTCTAGCTTTAGCATGCAACTCATACACAAATTTAGCCTTTTTCATATCGCCAAATTTAGTAAACTCATTATAAGGCAATGGAAGAATTTCCAAAGGAGTCAAAGGATTAAACCTGTAAACAATCTTAAAAGGAGAAAATTGAGTAGAAGAATGAATACCACGATTATAAGCAAACTCAATATGTGGGAGACACTTTTCCCAATTCTTTAAGTTCTTTCAGATGATCGCTCGCAACAATGTAGTCAAAGTTCTATTTACCACTTCAGTTTGACCATCTGTTTGAGGATATGCAATAATTAGAAAACAAGAGTTTAGTGCCAAGTTTATTCCATAGAGTTCTCCATAAGTGACTAAGAAATTTCACATCTTTATCACTCACAATAGTCTTTGGCAACCCATGCAATCTTACAACCTCTTTAAAGAACAAGTTAGTAACATGAATAGCATCATTGGTTTTAGAACAAGTAATAAAGTGAGTCATCTTGCTAAATCGATCAACCACCACAAAGATGCTATCCTTTTTACTAGATGATCTAGGCAATCCAAGCACGAAGTCCATAGATATATCAACCCAATGATGAGAGGGGATGGGTAAGGGAGAATATAAATCATGTGATTGAATCTTAGATTTTGCATGCTCCAAGTAATACATTTAGCACAAACAAAAACAACATCCTTTGTCTTATTAGGCCAATAAAAATGTTGATGAAAAAGTCCTAAAGTTTTCTCAACACCAAAGTAACCCATCAATCCACCCCCATGTGTCTCTCTAATAACTAATTCACGCATAGAGCAAGATGGAATGCAAAGTTTATCTTTTTTTAATAGAAATCCATCAAATCTATAGAAATTATCAATACCATATTTTTCACAAGATTTCCAAGTTTTTGTAAAGTCACAATCAGATTCATACATGCCTTTCAACATCTCAAAACCAAGAAATCTAGCATGCATAGGGGTAAGAAGAGAGTATCTCCTAGAAAGAGCATCAGCCACAACAATTTCTTTCCCTTGTTTATGTTTAATAACATAAGGAAAAGTTTCAATAAATTCCAGCCACCCAGCATGTCTCTTGTTCAATTTACCCCGAGACTTTAGAAATTTCAAACTTTCATGATCAGAATGAATGATAAATTCTTTTGGGCACACGTAATGTTGCCAAGTCTCTAAAGACCTTTTTAAAGCATACAACTATTTATCATAAGTGGAGTAATTCAAAGCAACACCACTTAGTTTTTCACTAAAATAAGCAATGGGTTTCAAATCTTGCATTAAAACAACACCAATGCCTATTCTAGAAGCATCACATTCAACCTCAAAAGCTTTAGAAAAATCAGGAAGAATAAGAAGAGGAGCATTGGTCAATTTTTCTTTTAAGGTGTTAAAAGCAACCTCTTGTGAATCACCCCATTTAAAAATCACATTCTTTTTTACCAATTCATTCAAAGGGGCAGCAATAGTAGAGAAGTCCTTCACAAATCTCTGATAGAAGCTTGCCAAGACATGGAATCTTCGAACTTCATTTGCATTCTTGGGAGTTGGCCATTCTCTAATTGCCTTCACTTTCTCTTCATCAACTTGAAGTCCTTTAGCACCTACAATAAAACCAAGAAACACAACAATTTCTATGCAAAAGGAACATTTTTCTAAATTGTCATAAAGCTTATTTTCTCTTAAAAGTCCAAACACATCATGTAAGTGTTTCACATAATCATGTAAACTCTTGGAATACACTAGAATATCATCAAAACAGACAACCACATACTTTCCAATAAGTGGATGAAACACATGATTCATCAAATGTATGAAAGTACTAGATGCATTAGTCAAGCCAAAAGGCACAACTAACCACTCAAACAACCCAAACTTAGTTTTGAAAGCAGCTTTCCACTCATCACCCCTTTTCATGAGAATTTGATGGTACCCACTTTTGAGATCAATTTTAGAAAATATACAAGCACCATATAACTCATCAAGCATATCATCTAAATGAGGGATAGGGTAACGATATTTCACCGTGATTTTATTGATGGCTCTACAGTCAACACACATTCTTCATTTGCCATCTTTTTTAGGAACAAGTATAACTGGCACAGCACATGGGCTCAAGCTTTCTCTCACAAAGCCCTTTTTCAAAAGCTCTTCAACTTGTCTTTGGATCTCCTTAGTTTCTTCCAGATTGGTTCTATGGGCAAACTTATTCAGAATTAAAGCTCTAGGAAGGAAGTCTACATGTTGCTCAATGCCTCTCAAAGGGGGAATCCATCGGGAATGTCCTTCGGAAATAAGTCGCTGAAGTCCTGCAACAAAGACAAAACACTAGATGGAAAAGATGGATCAAGCTCATTAATAGTTAAGAAAACATCTTGATATAAAAGTATATAAGATTCTTCACATTTTAAAGCTCTTTTGATCTCACTTCTTCTAGCAAATTAAGTCACTCTCTTTTCTTTATTTTTCCCACTTGTCTCTCTTTTTCTTTTTTTTTTGATCTCTCTCTTTCTTTTCTTTTGCTCTCAATTTACATTCTTTCTCAATCCTGACTTGATCTTCATAAGCTTGAATCGACCTAAGAGGTTTTAGCACAATATTTTTACCATGGAAAGGAAAAGAATAACAATTTTTGTATCCATCATGCCTAACTTTCCTATCAAATTGCTCAGGCCTACCAAGCAAAACATATCTAGCATACATAGGTGCAACATCACATAAAAATTCATCATGATACTTTCCTACAGAAAATGCAATCATCACTTTTTTGGTGACCTTCACCTCACCACAATCATTTAGCCATTGCGATTTATATGTTCTAGGATGTTTCAAAATAGGCAAATTAAGCTTGTCAACAAGTAAAGTGCTAGCAACATTAGTACAACTTCTACCATCTATGATCATACTACAAACTTTACCATTAATGAGACACCTTGTATGAAAGATGTGCTCACGTTGTTCTTCTTCAAGATCTTCTTTTTGTTGGATATTAAGAGCACATCGCCAAAAGGCCTTCACCAACTTCAGCATCACAACCAACATCAGAAGCATCCGTCAATGGAGGCATATCATCAAAATCATCACTGTCACTACTTTCACTAGCACATCACCATTCTCAAGGAAAATCATAGTTCTTTTGTTAGGGTATTGTGAAGCAATATGACCAAAACCCTGACATTTAAAGCACTTAACTTTATAAGAAGTATTAGAAGAAGAAGAGGGTTTAGTGTCATTTTTACCCTTAGGATTAGAGTAGAGAATTTAGGCTTACTTTCCTCGTTTGGCTTGATGTCTCCCTGAGATTTGAAGAAACTTTTGGACTCCTTCAAGCTTTTCTTCTAGGAAGTCAATCCAGCACCATTTTGGATTTTTAATTGCTTTTCTATCATGATGGCCTTATGCAACAACTCATCCATGTCAAGGAAATTTTGCAGCTCTACAATGGAAGCAATTTCAGGGCGTAAACCATCAAGAAATCTTCTCATGGTAGCTTCCATGTCTTCCTCAACATTGGCCCTAATCATGATGATCTCCATCTC
>JAOQMS010044645.1:0-10076 GCA_027563885.1 Erythroxylum longipes | reverse complement strand
TTGATTAAAGGATACTTCAAAACCAGAATCACATAATTGACTGACACTAATCAAATTATGTTTTAAACCTTCAACTAACAGAACATTATCAATACATGCAAAGGAATCTTTACCGATTTTGCTGATTCCAACTATTTCGCCCTGCTGGTTGTCTCCAAAAGTTACTGATCCTCCCTTCTTATCTTGAAGATCTAGGAATATAGACCTTCTTTCCGTCATGTGTCGCGAGCATCCACTGTCCAAATACCATTGGTGCTGGCTGCTTTTTCTAAGGAAGGAGATCTATAATAGATATTATGTTCTTTTTAGGTACCCAGATTTTCCTGGGTCCTTTAGGGTTAGTCTTAGAATTATTCATAGAATGATAACAAGAAGACTGATGAAATTTCTTTCTATAAGGAACAAACTTCTTTTTGTAACGAGTATTGCTTTTAGTAAACCCTAGACCACTCTTATCATTAGGGTGTCGATAATTTCTAATCATGTCATTCATTTTATTTGTACTTTTAGTAAAGTTTGATAAATCTACTGAGAGAGAATTAATCATTTGTTTCAACTGACTAATTTCCTCAGATCTATCAATAGAAACTTTTTTCTTCATATCGTCTAATTGTTTCTTAAGACAGACATTTTCTTTTTCTAACACTTCCATGTTCTTCAAGTTTTCAACAAACTTTCTTTTTAAGGATCTATACTGCTTTAGTATATAACATGTGAAACTTCTAACAATTCTAAATATGCATCTTGAAGTTTATTAAAGTTAGAAGTTACCTCCTCGTCACCTTCTTTTTCAGCTACCAAGCATATATTTGCTTATTTTGATGCTTCTGAATCAGAATTAGATTCGGATGAATCCAAATCTTCCCAAGTTGCCATCATACTCTTTTTATTTCCTTTATTCTTCTTCGGTTCTCTTCAAAGCAACGGACATTCAGACTTGTAGTGTCCTGGTTTGTTAACTCGTAGCAAATGATAGAGGTCTTGTTGTTCTTGATTTCTTTTTGCTATTTTTCTTAAAAGAAAATTTTTTATTTCCTTTTGCTTTCTTTTTCCACATCCTTTTGATCTTTCTTGAAATGAAAGATAATTTGTCATCATCTTCACTTGAATCTTGATCAGATTCATTGGTATCATTATTCTTGACTTCTTCTATCTTTAATGCTTTTGTCGAAGAACTTCTATTTCTCTGAGTCTTGTGATTTCTCTGACCAGCCTTTAATGCTATAGATTTCTCTCTTTTAGGTTTTTCTTCAGCGTCAAGCTCTAATGTATCTTCAAAGAACCAAGCAATTCGTCTAGCTTTAATTTGCTCAAGTCCTTGGCTTCTTGTATTGCAATAACTTTAGGTCTCCATCTTTTCGGCAGACTTCTAAGAATCTTCCTCATATGGTCTTAATTATAATAGATTCTTCCAAGAGCTTTAAGTCCATTAACGATAGTTTGAAATCGTCCAAACATCTGATCAATAGACTCATCTTCTTTCATTTTAAACAGCTCATACTGATGTACAAGAATACTGATCTTGGACTCTTTCACCTGGTTTGTGCCTTCATGTGCGATGGATAGAGTATCCCACATCTCCTTCGCGATTTCACATCCATGAACGTTATCATGTTCACTTCTGCTTAAAGCACAACTAAAAAAGAACTTAGCCTTTGAATTTAATTCAAAATCTAGCTTTGTGATCAGCTGACCATCTGTTACGAGGAATGGCATTTCCTTCATCATCCATTGGTACGTATGGTCCATTCTTGATGATATCCCAAAGATCAATGTGTGTGGATTCTATGAAGAGTCGCATCCTGTCCTTCCAATAATGATAATCTTCAACATTGAACGCAGGAGGTCTTGTGATGGAGGCACCTTCAGCTATAAAAACATGTGATTCAGCCATGAATCTTCATCCTCACTTTGTAAAGGTGGTTCTTGGAAACCAAGCTCTGATACCAATTGAAGCAAATCACACGTTAATATAGAAATTACTTATAATAGACAAAATACATAAGAAGGTAGCTTGAATTGTGTATTTTTTCATGAATAAAAAAACTTTAATATTTCTTTTTAAGAACTTCTCTAACTTGTTAAAAGAATATCACAACAGTTATACGAAAATTGTTATGTAGTTAAATCACAAATAACTTCTATATACTTGTTTAAAAACAAAATAGAATAAGTTGAAAGATATAAAATAGACGATACGATTTTATACTAGTTCACCTCAAACTGTGGGTTGCGTCCAGTCCTCAGAATTCGTCTGAGTTTTCACTATACTTCAACAAGTTTACAAGTATTTTTTCTTCCCTTCCAGAGCCTCTTCAGGTCTCTTACACCAAGTATTCTTTCAGCTATCTTAGCCTCTCCAGGCTCTTATCCTTTTCTTTCTCTCACTAGAAAGATATTGTGAGGTTTTGTTACAGTAGGGTTAGCTCTCTTGGTATCGCACTACAGAATTTTTCTTTTCTAAGTAAACACTTGAACGCTCAAAAGTTGTAAGATCAGTTCAATCTTCGATTACGACTAGTATTTATAGTCTAAGTCTACAACTGCTTCTTGATTCTTGATAACTGCTTATTTGAATCTTGATAACTACTATTTAGTTGAGTTCTTTGAGTAACTCCAACTAACTAACTATTCGACGTACTAGCGTATCTTCTGCTTTGTATCGTCTGTGTTTTTCTCTTCTTCTGTATTTTGCTTCTTCTGTGTTTTGCTTCCTTCTGTGTTTTGCTTCATTCTGTGTTTTGTTTCTTCTGTATTTTGCTTTTTCTATATTTTCTGCTTCTTCTGTGCTTTGCGCTTCTTTTGTGTTTTTACTTCTTCTGTGCTTTGTGCTTCTTCTGTGTTCTTACTTCTTCTGTATCTTCTGTGTTTTGATTCCTTCTGTGTTTTGCTTCTTTTGTATTTTGCTTCTTCTGTATTTTCTGCTTCTTCTGTGTTTTGCTTCTTCTGTGCTTTGCACTTCTTCTGTGTTTTTACTTCTTCTGTGCTTTGCGCTTCTTCTGTGTTTTTACTTCTTCTGTATATTCTGCTTCTTCTGGGTTTTTCTTTCTTCTGTGTTTTGTACTTCTGTACACTTAACACACTCATCAAAATAGTTCATTTATTTCTAACATTATTATTATTTAATTGTCATCAAAATTAATCATCGTAAAGTCCTCTTGACTTAACAGAATTACCACCCGGGCGTGCAGGCTCATTGTCCGTTAATACCCATGAAATTCATTCATATTGAAGAACAATGTCAAGTTTCTATCTCCATTCATTAAAATTCTCTTCGTTTTCTAATTTGTTATTAGTCAAGAGCAAAGTGAGTGGATTCATATTGTGGTTGATTATGTTTGAAAATATAAATTATTAAAACATGAGCATACTAGTCAACAATATTGGAACTTTGTATAAAATCATGATGCATGTATGCATAATGATAGATTTAACAAAACTTTTTTAAAAAATAAAACTTTATATGACAGTTATTTTTCTTATCTATAACAGACTAAGTGACGGTAGGCTATCTTATCCATTAAAAGAAACACTGGGACCCTCCTTCTCAAAAAACTACCAAGCATCTTCATGCCCAACTTTTTGAGAAGTGTCATGATTTGGCCCATACTTTTACCAACAGAGCTACGGTGGCAGGTTATTGATAAAATATGTTGAGTGTGTAACCATTTGATTCATACACTAAGGGTACTTGTAAACCATTCCTTGGTGGGAGGTCACATTGGCTCCCAATGAGTAGACTTATCCTTTAAAAGACCCAAACTATGCAAGATCTAGGATTTATGTCCTCCAGTGGGGAGTAACACGTCACCACATACAAATGGGTCATCGTATGGAGACCGTAGACTCTCACATGAGCATCCTCTCCCACTCAATCTTTTTTGATCCTTAAGTTTTTAATAAATACCATCTTGTCTAGATGTAATTTATTATCCATCCTATATTATTTCATTATATATCTTATATATAATGAATGCATGGAAAAGCCTAGGGTTGGCAATTTTCTAAATGGCATACAATCACATAATATCCCATACTATTTGCATTCATTTATCCATTCATCTCATGAACTAGTAAGCCATATTTAATTTTCCATCCTCGAACATAAATAAAATTACAAATCTTTTAGGCCCAAAAAAAAATCCTCTTAGACTTGGATCTTCCGCTTCAAACTCTTCATCCACTTGACCTGGCCCATTCGGTAAAAAATGTGTAATGGCATTTTCATAAAACCGAAATTTTGTCACTTTGAAAACAAAAAAAAATTGCACTTGTTTTCATCAAAACCGAAACCTTGGCAATATGAAAGCAAAAATTCCAGCACTTGTTTTTGGTAAATCTGACACTCAAAAAAACATTCCAGCACTTGTATTTTATGAAATCGAAACTTTGTTAAAAAAATTATAGTACCTTGGTTTTCACAAAACCGAAACTTTGTTAAAACAAAATTCCAGCACTTTGGTTTTCATAAAATCGAAACTTTGCCAATACACCAAAGGATACACCGAAACCATTACCTATGCTTCTCTTCACTCCATGGTTACTCCATCTTCAACATTACAGAATTTTGTACATTACAAAATAAAAGAAAACACAAAAATGAAACCAAGGAGGAAACATGACGATGATAGGCCACCCTCCTTGTTACAAACCAAACGAAGAAAACTTACAAGGTAAAACTATATTCTATGGAAAACCAAAAGAGCAAAACATACATATATATGCTTTTATCATATAAAAATATGCAGCATACAACATTTACCCATGCATTACATATAGGAACCGAAATTATGCATAAGAAAATGGCTCTGATTTATGTGATAGAAATATATATGTGTGCGTTTTGCTCTTTTGGTTGTCCATAAAATATAGTTTTACCTTGTAAGTTTTCTTCGTTTGGTTTTTAACAAGGAGGGTGGCCTATCATCATCATGTTTCCTCCTTGGTTTCATTTTTCTATTTTTTTGATGTTTTAATGCGTAAAATTCTATAATATTGAAGATGGAACAACCATGGATCGAAGAGAAGCATATGTAATGGTTTCGGTGTATCCTTTGGTGTATTAGCAAAGTTTCGGTTTTATGAAAACCAAAGTACTAGAATTTTGTTTTAACAAAGTTTCGATTTTGTGAAAACCAAGGTGCTGGAATTTTGTTTTAACAAAGTTTCAGTTTGATGAAATAAAAGTGCTGGAATGTTTTTTTAGTGTCAGATTTAGCAAAAACAAGTGCTGGAATTTTTGTTTTCATATTGCCAAGGTTTCGGTTTTGATGAAAACAGGTTATGTTTTCTTTTTATTTTCAAAGTGACAAAACTTTGGTTTTATGAAAATGCCATTACACATTTTTTATCGAATGGGCCGGGTCATGTGGATGAAGAGTTCAAAGCGGAAGATCCAAGTCCAAGAAGTTTTTTTTGGGCCTAAAAGCCTTGTAATTTTATTTATATTCTAGGATGGACAATCAGATGTGGCCTATTAGTTCATGAGATGAATGGATAAATGGATACAAATAGTATGGGATATTATGTGATTGTATGCCATTTAGAAAATTACTAGCCTTAGGCTTTGCCATGCATTCATTATATGTGAGATATATAATGAAATAATGTAGGATGGATAATAAATTACATCTAGACAAGATGGTATTTATTAAAAACTTAAAGATCGAAAAAGATTGAGTAGGAGAGGATGCTTATCTAAGAGTCCACGGTCTCTATACGATGGCTCATTTGCATGTGGTGAAGTGTTACTTCCCGAAGGAGGACATGAATCCTAGATCTTGCATGGTTTGGGTCTCCTAAAGGATAAGTCTACTCATTGGTAGCTAATGTGACTTCCCACCAAGGCATGGTTTGTAAGTACCTTTAGTAGATGAATCAAATGGTTACACACTCAACATATTTTATCAATAACCTGCCTACCGTAGCACTATTGGTAAAAGTATGGAGCAAATCATGGCGCTTCTTAAAAAGTTAGGCATGAAGATGATTGGTAGTTTTTTAAGTGGGAGGGTCCCAGTTTTTTTTTTATGGATAAGATGGCCCACCGTCACTTAGTCTGTTATAGATAAGAAAAATAACCGCCGTATAAAGTTTTAATTTCCGTCACTTAGTCTATTATAGATAAGAAAAATAACCGCCGTATAAAGTTTTAATTTTTTTTAAGTTTTGTTAAATCTATCATTATAAATACATGCATCATGACTTTATACAAAGTTCCGATATTGTTGACTAGTATGCTTATGTTTTAGTAATTTATATTTTCAAACATAATCAACCACAATATGAATCAACTCACTTTGCTCTTGACTAATAACAAATTGGAAAATGGAGAGAATTTTAATGAATAGAGAAGTAACCTTGACATTGTTCTTCAATATGAACAAATTTTATGGGTATTAACGAACAATAAGCCTCCACCTCCGGATGGTAATTCAACTTCTGAGCAAGTCTAACAACATGAGCGATGGTAGAATGCTGATAAGACTTGTAAGTGTGTATATTATAGCTTCTGTTTGTGAAATATTGCAAAAGCAAATTGCTTGCATAAAAACTGCTAGTGCAATGTTTCGTCACCTACGTACATGAGATGTTTGGTATAAGGACTAGGTCTACATGAGTGAAATCTATCCAAACTTTTCATAATCTCAGGAAAAAAATCTGGTGAACCGGTGTGGGATTACATGCTGAAGGTAATCTCTGCAGTTACTAAGGCTAATATGCTTGGGGCGGTTATGGATGCGAACACACAGATGATTATGATCATCAATAGCTTAAACTCATCTTTTTAGCAAGTTAAGTTGGACTATGAGCTCAATAGCAAGTAGGATTACACCTTGAGAAGTTGATGAATACCCTTCAGAGTACGAAGGAGATATTAAATATCAAGGCTCATGGGCTAGAAGCTAATGTAGCATCTTCTTCTAAGCCCAATGCTAAGGGCAAGCAAAAGAAGAAGGGTCCAATGAAAAAGAAGACCTAAATAGGGGTCAAGGTCTAACCCATGAAAAAGAAGGCCAAAGCGGACACCAAGGGAATGTGTTTCCAATGTGGTGAGTAGGGTCACTAGAAAAGAAACTGTGCGGTCTACCTTGAGTCCCTCAAAAGTGAACAAGGTATGGGTTTCCTAAGTTTGTTAGGAATTAGAAATGTGGCAGATTATGATTCTTAGATTTTAGATTCAAGAGCCACTAACCATGTTTGTAATTCTTTGCAAGGGTTCCAACAAAGGAAAAGACTACATAAAGGCCAGTTTCAAGTCTAGATAACAAATAGATCTTATGTTTCAGCAGGATTAGTGGGATTAATTATCTTGGACTTTCCTAGTGGTCATACGTTATATTTGGAGGATGTATGTTACATCCCAATGATTGTAAGGAACATGATTTCCATTTTTTGTCTAATAAAATCTGGCTATTCCTTATATTTTGAAAATGTTGTTTTAATATATGAAAATAAGGATTTTATTTGTAATGCTATAATTAAACAGGGATTGTTCTTTATAGAACCTATGGCAGGCTCACTAAACACCACAGTATTAATAAAACCAAGACAATCCAATGACTCTAGCATTAATTTAAAATATTTGCGGCATTTAAGAATGGGTCATATCAATCATAAAAGACTTGACAGGTTAATGAAGGATGGGATCCTTGCGAGTTTGGATAATGATCCATTACCCACTTTTAAATCTTATATTGAAGGAAAAATGACCAAAGCCTCATTTCCTTCTAAAGGAAATAGATCTGAATCCATGTTGGACCTGGTACACACTGATGTGTGTGGGCCTATGAACGTACAAGATAAAGGAGGTTATGAATACTTCATAACCTTTGTAGATGATTACTCTAGACATGGCTATCTGTATTTGATGCACAAAAAGAGTGAGTCCTTTGAAAGGTTCAAAGAATTTAAAGCTGAAGTTGAGAAACAGCTAGGCAAGCCATTAAAACAACTTCGATCGGATCGAGGTGGTGAGTACTTATCTGGAGAGTTCCAACAATTCCTAATTGACAATGGAATTGTTTCCAACTTGTCAGCTCCTAGAAAACCTCAACAAAATGGTGTAGCTGAGAGGAGGAATAGGGCTCTATTGGAAATGGTAAGATCAATGATGTCTTACGCTAGCCTTCCAGAATCGTTCTAGAGATATGTCAAACAAACGATAACTTATCTTCTTAACTTTCCTCCATCAAAATCTGTGCCTAAAACACCTAGGGAGTTGTGGACTGGACAAGTTCCTGCATTGAGGCACTTGAGGACTTGGGGCTGCCTAGCCCATGAACTAGGGCCTGAATCCACAAATATGGAACCAAGGTCAAAAGTATGTTTGTTTGTAGGATATCCTAAGGGTACACGAGTGTACTATTTTTACAGTCCTCAGGACAGGAAGGTATTTGTGTCGACAAATGTGACCTTCTTGGAGGAAGAATTTGTGGGAAATCAGAAAGGAAGAAGTGAAGTAGTACTAAAGTAGTTGGCTCTTTTATCCGTACCAAGAGTTGATTTGGATATAGCAGAACAATATGTCAAAACGAATTCAAGAGTTGAATCAGAAAAGAAGCTTGAACATCAAGTCGTGCCTAGACGTAGTAGGAGGGTTGTGAGACAACCATTTAGGTATCTAGGTCAAGGAGAAGGCATAATTGCTATCTCGGACCAAGAAGAAATGGATCATATTACTTATACACAAGCTATTAATGATGTTGATGCAGAAAAATGGCTCAACGCGATGGAATCAGAAATAAATTCCATATGCACCAACGAAGTCTGGATCCTTATAGATCTACCACCAGATGTAAAAGCCATAGGGTGTAAATGGATCTACAAAAGGAAAAGATGATTTGATTGAAAGTTACAAACTTTTGAAGCTAGATTGGTAGTTAAGGGCTATACTCAAAAAGAGGGTATAGACTATGGGGAGGTTTTTTTCTCCAATTGCCATGCTTAAGTCCATCAAAATTCTTTTGTCCATAGTAGCCTATTTCGATTATGAAATATGGAAAATGGATGTCAAGACCACTGTTCTTAATGGGGATCTTAAGGAGATCATTTATATGGACTAACCAGAAGGATTCATTGAGCCAGGTAATGAGTATAAGGTATGAAAATTGCAAAGGCCCATTTATAGACTTAAGCAAGCATCTAGGTCTTGGAACATTAGGTTTGATAAATCTATCAAAACCTATGGATTCATACAAAACCTAGATGAGCCTTGTGTCCATAAAAGGATACAAAAAGGCAAGGTTACTTTCCTAATCCTGTATGTAAATGATATTATGCTCATTGGGAATGATGTAGGAATGTTATCTACGGTCAAGGGATGGCTGAACGAACAGTTCTCAATGAAGGATTTAGGAGAGGCTAGCTACGTTCTAGGGATCAAACTTATAAGGGATCGTAAGAACAAACTGATATCCTTGTCTCAAATAACCTACATTGAGAACATGCTCAATAAGTTTACCACGTAAGATTCTAAGAGGGGTTTCATACCTATTAGATATGGAATCAAACTTTCAAAGGAGCAAGCACCCAAGACCCAAGAAGAGCTCGAATGAATGCATAACATTCCATATGCTTCAACAGGTAGAAGTTTAATATACGCTATGCTTTGTACTAGATTGAATATCTGTTACGCAGTGGGACTGGTAAGTAAATTCCAGTCCAATCCAGGAATGAAGCATTGGACTGTTGTTAAGTGCATACTAAAGTATCTTCGTAGGACGAAGAACTTAATGCTTTCTTACTCTGGAAGTAACCTTATTATGACAGGATATACAAATTTTGACTTCCAATCAGATGTTGATTCAAGGAAATCAATTCTAGTTCTATATTTGTTTTAGGAGGTAAAACCATAGTCTGGAGGAGTATAAAGCAATCTTATGTTGTTGATTCAACTATGGAGGCTAAGTATGTTGCTACTTGTGAAGCAACAAAAGAAGCATTTTGGATCTGCAAGTTCCTGAATGATTTGGAGGTAGCTCCTGAGGTAGAAAAGGACATTACACTTTATTGTGATAATAGTGGGGCAGTGGCTAATTCTAAAGAACCTCGGAACCATAAAGCTACCAAACACA
>JAOQMS010044644.1:0-10078 GCA_027563885.1 Erythroxylum longipes | reverse complement strand
ATAAATTATTAAAACATGAACTTACTAGTCAACAATATTAGAACTTTGTATAAAATCATGATGCATGTATGCATGATTATAGAATTAACAAAACTTTAAAAAATTTAAACCTTATGTGACGGTTATTTTTCTTATCTATAACAAAGCAAGTGACGGTGGGCCATCTTATCCATTACAAGAAAAACTAGGACCCTCTCACTTAAAAAACTACCAAGCATCTTCATGCCTAACTTTTTAGGAAGGACCATGATTTGGTCCATATTTTTACCAACAGAGCTACAGTGGGTAGGTTATTGATAAAATATGTTAAGTGTGTAACCAATTGATTCATCTACTAAAGGTACTTACAAACCTACCTCGGTGGGAGGTCATAGTTGTTACCAATGAGTAGACTTATTCTTTAGGAGACCCAAACTATGCAAGATCTAGGATTCATGTCCTCCGGTGGGGAGTAACACTTCACTACATTTAAATGGTCCCTCGTAAGGATATCGTGGACTCTCACATGAGCATCCTCTCCCGCTCAATCTTTTTTTATCTTTAAGTTTTTAATAAATACCATCTTGTCTAGATGTAATAAAATATCCATCCTATATTATTTCATTATATATCTCATACATAATGAACGCATAGCAAAGCCTAGGGTTGGCAATTTTCTAAATGGCATACAATCACATAATATCCCATACAATTTGCATCTATTCATTTCATGAACTAATAGGCAACATTTGCTTATCAATACTACAACATAAATAAAATTGCAAGGATTTTAAGCCCAAAAAAAAACTTCTTGGACTTAGATCTTCCATTTTGAACTCTTTATCCACATGACCTGGCCCACTCAGTAAAATTGTGTAATGGCATTTTCATAAAATTGAATTTTGTCACTTTGAAAACAAAAAAAAACAACACTTGTTTTCATTAATTCCGAAACCTTAGCAATATGAAAACAAAAAAATTCCAACACTTGTTTTTGGTAAAATCGACCCTAAAAAAAACATTCCAACACTTATATTCCATCAAACTGAAACTATGTTAAAACAAACATTCCAGCACCTTGGTTTTGACAAAACTGAAACCTTCTTAAAAGAAAATTTCAGCACTTTGGTTTTCATAAAACTGAAACTTTGCCAATACACTAAAGGATACACTGAAACCATTACCTACACTTCTCTTTGATCCATGGTTGCTCCATATTCAATATTACAGAATTTTGTACATTACAAATCAAAGAAAATAGAAAAATGAAACCAAGGAGGAAACATGCTGATGATAGGCCACCCTCCTTGTTACAAACCAAACGAAGAAAAACTTACAAGGTAAAACTATATTCTATGGACAAACAAAAGAGCAAAACATACACATATATATTTCTATCACATAAAAATATATAGCATACAACATTTAATTTCCAACCCATGCATCATATATAGGAACCGAAATCATGTATAAGAAAATGGCTCTGATACCAATTGTTGGATCTCGAAAACAAAAACATGAAAGATTTAGTTAAATGGTAGATTTAAAAACTTTTTCAAAATCAAAACACAGCAGATAATATGGTATAAGGAAAATATTTACATAAGAACAAAGTGGTAGAAATATACCAACTCCTTGCTACAACTTTAACTCCTTGCTTTTGTATCCTTTCCAAATCCTTGCTATAGCTTTGACTCTTTTGTATCCTTTCCATTGTCAATGTATCCTCCCTTTATTGTTGTATCCCTAGCCAATTTGATCTACAACTTGTTCTTCTTAGACAACTTGGTTCACAAGATCCTTTGGTGGGAAAGAAGAAGAAGTATTTTGAGGAGTTTTTTTAAACAAAGAAGCCAAAAATGAGACTCTTCACATTCAAGTTTCGGTTATGCATGCATGAGAGGAGAGAGTGAATCAAAACAAGAATGAAAGATCACTTCTTACTCTCCTTATCAATTTCAGTTATCACGAAAGTAAAACGTGATATGCATCCAATGCCTCACTTCATTCTTTAATCAATCATAAAGAACCCAATAAATGAGATTCTTCTCATTTGTTTAAGATGGCTACATGAAAATACCAATACCCTAAATGAGACCTTCTCATTTTCAGTTATGGATGAAAAAAGGAAGAGAGAATACATCAAATGCACCTCTTCTTTTCTTTAATGAAATGAATGCTAAAAGGTTACATTACATGCCATCATTAAAAGACAACCATTAAACAATTTAATGATACGATCAGTACTCCATTGAATGATGATAAAGCATGATAAAAACCATCTTTAATTTAGCAATTCAATGCTTAATGTGCAGCTGCACATTTAGGTATAAAAAACCAAAATATGCCCTCCTTTCTTTAATAACTTTGTTTTAATTTAATTAATTTCATTAATCAAATTAAACCAAATTCAAGCCCAATATTAAATATTCATTTGGGCTTCTAATTAAACTAAGCCCAACATTTAATCATGGGCTTTAAAACCTCTATTTATATTTCTTACTTTGCTTAATAACCTTTCTAGAAGCCAAATGGGGAATCTAATTGGGCTTATATAATTCAAGCTCAAATATGCCCAAAATTAATTCTAGTTACTTTAGTAATGAAAATTTCTATTATTAATAAAACAAAAGAGTTTGGTTTTATTTGTATGAGCATTATACATCTAGTCATATACATGGAGATGTATGGGAAACATGTATATTATTAGAATCTAAATTAGTTGATTCACAGTTGAATAGTCAAAGTTCGTTGCTTGTTTACGGTTTGGACTATAGTCTTACGATTTATCTCCGTGTAAGTAAAAGAGTTTACTTCAAAAGAATGATGAGTTTCATATCATGATGGTAGTTTACTTTCAATAATGGCACTATTAAATGAATCTAGAATCAAGTATGCTTTAAAGAATAAAGTAGCCATTACTTTAATCTTAAAACATACACCTTAGCATTCTGTTATTACAAACCACAATCTTGATGAGTGGTGAACTCATTTGTGTTTCCTTATAATTCTTGATATGATCGGAATGGATTTGTACAAAGTATCAATCTAGTGTCTACATGTTGGAATTATTAATTGAAACGTGTATCAGGGAACATTCTCCGAAATAAAAAATGTATAGTGATATCATCACTTTTATATGTTTTTCCTGAGTTTGGTGATTAAATTGGCGCCAGTAGTTTGATGGACTAGCTACCCATCAAGTCTTAGTACCAAGATGAGATCTTGTGTGTTAATCACCATATAGAAGAAAACGGGAGATCTAGAAGGAAAAACTAACATAAGGGCAAAACGATAATTTTAACCTTTATGGAGTGGATGGCTATAATATGGTTCATAATAAAGTTGAAAATTGGACATCTTATTTGAAAAATGTATTCTCATAATATTTAGTAATTCAAGAGTTCAACCAATTGTCTTTAGTGGGATGACATTTGGTTATAAGCTGAATTAATTATAATGAGATTAAATAAATTCCGGGCTTATTAGAGCTTGAATTATCTAAGTCTAATTCGATTCTCTATTTGGCTTCAAGGAAGGTTATCAAGCAAAGTAAGAAATATAAATAGAGGTTTTAAAGTCCATGATTGAATGTTGGGCTTACTTTAATTTGAAGCCCAAATGAACATTTAATGTTGGGCTTGACTTTTATTTGATTTGATTAATTAGATTAACTAAATTAAAACAAAGTTATTAAATGAAGAA
Source organism: Erythroxylum longipes (assembly GCA_027563885.1). Lineage (NCBI taxonomy): Eukaryota > Viridiplantae > Streptophyta > Magnoliopsida > Malpighiales > Erythroxylaceae > Erythroxylum > Erythroxylum longipes. Next base: position 6,394 of record JAOQMS010044644.1, on the reverse strand, counting down.
GGAGGGCATATTTTGTTTTTTTATATGTAAATGTGCAGCTACACATTTAGCATTGAATTGCTAAATTAAAGATGGTTTTTATCATGCTTTATCATCATTGAATGGATTAATGATCTTATCATTAAATGGTTTAATGGTTGTCTTTTAATGATGGCATTTAATGTAACCTTTTATCATTCATTTAATTAAAGAAAGGAAGAGGTGCATTTGACATATTTTCTCTTCCTTCTTTCATCCATAACCGAAAATGAGAAGCTCTCATTTAGGTTATTAGTCTTTTCATATAGCCATCTTAAACGAATGAGAAGAGTCTCATTTATTGGCTTCTTTATGATTGATTAAAGAATGAATTGATGCATTGGATGCATATCACATTTTTCTTTCATGATAACCGAAATTGATAAGGAGAGTAAGAAGTGTTCTTGCATTTTTGTTTTTACTCGCTCTCCCCTCTCATGCATGCATAACTGAAACTTGAATGAGAAGAGTCTCATTTTTGGCTTATTTCTTCTAAGAAAAATCACCTCAAAGTACTTCTCCTCTCCCACCAAAGCATCTTGTTAAACAGGTTGTCCAAGAACAAAAAATGGTAGATCGGATTAGTCAGGAATACAACAACAAGGAAAGGATACAGAAGAGTCAAAGCTATAGCAAGGATTTGGAGAGGATACAAAAGCAAGGAGGCAAAGCTGTAGCAAGGAGTCGATATATTTCTACCATCTTGTTCATATGTAAATTTCATATGTAAATTATCTTCTTTATACCATATTATGTATAGCTGAAACATGTTGATTTGGTTATCTTATTTCCGCTGAATGTTTGATTTCGAAAAAGTTTTGAAATCTACCATTTAACCAAATTATGCAAGCTTTTGTTTTAGATCCTACAATTGGTATCAGAGCCATTTTCTTATGCATGATTTCGGTTCCTATATGTGATGCATGGGTTGGCAATTAAATGTTATATGCTGCATATTTTTATGTAATAGAAATATATATGTGTATGTTTTGCTCTTTTGGTTGTCCATAGAATATAGTTTTACATTATAATTTTTTCTTCGATTGGTTTGTAAAAAGGAGGGTGGCCTATCATCGTCATGTTTCCTCCTCGGTTTCATTTTTCTATTTTCTTTGATTTTGTAATGTACAAAATTCTGTAATATTGAAGATGGAGAAACCATGGATCGAAGAGAAGCATAGGTAATGGTTTCGGTCTATCCTTTGGTGTATTGGCAAAGTTTTGGTTTTATGAAAACCAAAGTGTTGGAATTTTTTTTAACAAACTTTCGGTTTGATGAAATACAAGTGCTGGAATGTTTTTTGAGTGTCGGTTTTTACCAAAAGCAATTGCTGGAATTTTTGTTTTCATATTGCGAAGGTTTCGGTTTTGATGAAAACTAGTGCTGTTTTTTTGTTTTCAAAGTGACAAAATTCGGTTTTATAAAAATGACATTACACATTTTTACCGAATGGGCTGGGTCATATGGGCGAAGAGTTTGAAATGGAAGATCCAAATCCAAGAACTATTTTTTTGGGCCTAAAAGCCTTGTAATTTTATTTATGTTCTAGGATAGACAATCAAATGTGGCCTATTAGTTCATGAGATGAATGGATAAATGGATGCAAATAGTATGGGATATTATGTGATTGTATGCCATGTAGAAAAATTGTCATCCCTAGGTTTTGATATGCATTCATTATGTATGAGATATATAATGAAATATAGGATGCATAATTTATTACATCTAGACAAGATGGTATTTATTAAAAACTCAAAGACCGAAAAAGATTGAGTAGGAGAGGATGCTCATGTAAGAGTCCAAAGTCTCCATACGATGGCCCATTTATATGTGGTGAAGTGTTACTCCCCACCAGAGGACATGAACCCTAGATCTTGCATGGTTTGGGTCTCCTAAAGGATAAGTCTACTCATTAGTGGCAAATGTGACCTCCCATTGAGGCATGGTTTGTAAGTACCTTTATTGGACGAATCAAATGGTTACACACTCAACATATTTTATCAATAACCTACCCATCGTAGCTCTGTTAGTAAAAATATGGTCCAAATCATGGCTCTTCTCAAAAATTTTGGCATGAAGATGCTTGATAGTTTTTTGAGTGGGAAGGTCCTAGTTTTTCTTTTAATGAATAAGATAGCCCACCATCACTTATTCTGTTATAGATAAGAAAAATAACTATCATATAAAGTTTTAATTTCTTTAAAGTTTTGTTAATTCTATCATCATGTATACATGCATCATGTTTTTATACAAAGTTCAAATATTATTGACTAGTATGCTCATCTTTTAATAATTTACTTTTTCAAACATAATCAACCATAATATGAATCCACTCACTTTGTTCTTGACTAATAACAAATTAGAAAATGAAGAGATTTTTAATGACTAGAGACGTAACCTTGACATTGTTCTTCAATATGAAAAAAATTCATGGGTATTAACGGGCAATAAGCCTGCACTTCTGAGTGGTAATTCAAGTTCTGAGCAAGTCCAACAATATGAGCGATGGCAGAATGCTGATAAGATTTGTAAGTGTTATATTCCAGCTTCTATCTACGGAATGTTTCCAAAGCCCATTTCTCGCATGAAAACTACTAATGCAATGGTCCATCACCTTCATGAGATGTTTGGTGTGAGGACCAGGTTTGCAATTCTTTACAGGGGATCCAGCAAAGGAAAAGACTACATAAAGACCAGTTTCTAGTCAAGATAGCAGATGGATCCTATATTTCAGCAGATTAGTGGGAGTAATTATCTTGGACTTTCCTAGTGGTCATAGTTTATATTTAGAGGATGTATATTACATCCCAAAGATTGTAAGGAATATGATTTCTAGTTTTTATCTAATAAAATCTGGTTATTCCTTATATTTTGAAAATGTTGTTTCAATATATGAGAACAAGGATTTTTCTAATGTGATAATTAAATAGGGATTTTTCTTCATAGTACCTATGACAGGCTCACTAAACACCACACTGTTAATAAAACTAAGACAATCCAATGACTCTAGCATTAATTCAAAATATATATGGCATTTAAAAGTAGGTCATATCAATCAAAAAAGACTTCACAAGTTAGTGAAGGATGGGATCCTTGCGAGCTTGGATAATGATCCATTACCCACCTGTGAATCTTGTATGAAAGGAAAAATGACCAAAGCCTCATTTCCTTCCAAAGGAAAGAGATATGAATCCACGATAGACCTGGTACACACTAATGTGTGTGGGCCCCTAAACGTACAAGCTAGAAAAGGTTATGAATACTTCATAACCTTTATAGATGATTGCTCTAGACATGGATATCTATATTTGATGCACAAAAAGAGTGAGTCATTTGAAAGGTTCAAAGAATTTAAAGCTGAGGTTGAGAAGCAGCAAGGTAAGCCATTAAAAAAACTTCGATTGGATCGAGTTGGTGAGTACTTATCTGGAGAGTTCCAATAATTCTGAATTGACAATGGAATTGTTTCCAACTTGTCTGCTTCCAAAACACCTCAACAGAATGATGTAGCTGAGAGGAGGAATAGGACTCTGTTAGAAATGGTAAGATCAATGATGTCCTAGGCTAGCCTTCCAGAATCATTATGGGGATATGCCATACAAATGGCAACTTATCTTCTTAACTTTGCTCCATCAGAATCGGTGCCTAAAACACCTAGGGAGTTGTGGACTGGACGAGTGCCTTCGTTGAGGCACTTGAGGACTTAGGGCTTCCCAACCCATGTTTTAAGGTCTAAATCTATAAAGATGGAACCAAGGTCAGAAGTATGTTTGTTTGTAAGATATCCTAAAGGCACATGAGGGTACTATTTTTATTGTCCTCAGGACAGAAAGGTATTTATGTCAACAAATGCAACCTTCTTGGAGGAAGAATTTGTGAAAAATCACAAAGGAAGAAGTGAAGTAGTACTAAAGGAGTTAGCTATTTCATCTAAACTAACAGTTAATTTGGCTATAGTAGAACAAGATGTCCAAATGTATTCAAGAGTTGAATAAGAAGAGCAGCCTGAACATCAAGTCGTGCTTACACATAGTGGGAGGGTTGTGAGACAGCCAGACAGGTACCTAGGTCTAAAAGAAGGTATAATTGCTATCTAGGATCAAGAAAAAAGGGATCTCATTACTTATACACAGGCTATTGACGATGTTGTTGCAGAAAAATGGCTCAAGGCGATGGAATCGGAAGTAGATTCCATATACACCAATAAAGTTTGGATCCTTATAGATCTACCACTAGATGTAAAAGCTATAGTGTGTAAATGGATCTACGAAAGGAAAAAAGGATCAGATGGAAAGGTAGAGAATTTTAAAGCTATATTGGTAGCTTAGGGTTACACTCAAAAAGAGGGTATAGACTGTGAGGAGATTTTTTCTCCAGTTGCTATGCTTAAGTCCATCAGAATTCTTTTGGCCATAGCAGCCTATTTCAATTATGAAATATGGAAAATGGATGTCAAGACCACATTTCTTAATGGGGATCTTAAGGAGACAATTTATATGTCCCAACTAGAAGGACTCATTGAGCCAAGTAATGAGCATAATGTATGCAAATTGCAGAGGTCTATTTATGGACTTAAGCAAGCATCTAGGTCTTGGAACATTAGGTTTGGTAAGTCTATCAATATCAAAACCTATAGATTCGTACAAAACCTAGATGAGCCTTATGTCTATAAAAGGATACAAGAAGGCAAGGCTACTTTCCTAATCCTATATGTCGATAATATTATACTCCTTGGGAATGATGTAGAAATGTTATCTATGATTAAGGGATGACCGAACAAACAGTTCTCAATGAAGGATTTAGGAGAGGCTAGCTATGTTATAGGGATCCAACTTATAAGGGATCATAAGAGCAAACTGATGGCCTTGTCTCAAATAACCTACATTGAGAACATACTCAATAAGTTTACCATGCAAGATTCCAAGAGGGGTTTCACACCTACTAGACATAGAATCAAACTTTTCAAAGGATCAAGCACCTAAGACCCAAGAGGAGGTCAAATTCATGCATAAAATTCCATATGCTTTGGAAGTTGGAAGTTTATTATATGCTATGCTCTGCACTAGTTCTGATATCTGTTATACAGTGGGACTGGTAAGTAGATTCTAGTCTAATCCAAGAATGGAGCATTAAACTGCGGTTAAGTGTATACTAAAGTATCTTCGTAGGACAAAAAACTTAATGCTTGTTTACTCTGGAAGTAACCTTATTCCGATAGGATATACAGATTATGATTGCCAATCAGATGTTAATTCAAATAAATCAACTTCTAGTTATATATTTGTTTTAGGCGTAGGAGCCATATTCTGATGGAGTATTAACTTATATTGATTTCAAATAAGGAGGCTGAGTATGTTTTTGCTTGTGAAGCAACAAAAGAAGCAGTTTGGCTCCATAAGTTCCTAAATGATACGGACGTAGTTCCTAAGGCTGAAAAGGCCATTACACTTTATTGTGATAATAGTAGGGTAGTGGTTAATTGTAAAGAACCTCAGAACCATAAAGATATCAAATACATTGAGAGAAAGTAGCATCTCATAAGGGAGATAATACAGTGTGGTGATGTGAATATGGTAAAGATTCCCACAAAGCAAAACATTGTTGATCCATTTATGAAGATGCTAGCTCAAAAGAGTTTTGAGGATCATATAGCAGGAATGGGAATGAGGGGTATGTCAAACATGCTTTAGGACAAGTGGCACATTGTTGAAGTTATGTAAATATAGTGCCCTAGAAAGCAAGTGTATTTACATATAACTTAATTTTCTTCCAGTTACTTTTGTAATGAAAATATTTATTATTAATAATACAAAAGGTTTAGTTTTATTTGTATGACCATAATATATCTAGTCATAAGGTACCAAGATTCTTTTATAAGTAATATACATATACATGGAGATGTATGGGAAATAAGTATACTATTAGAATCTAAATTAGTTGATTCACAGTTGAATAATCAAGTTGGTCTCTTGATTACGATTTAGACTATAGTGTTGCGATTTATCTTCATGTAAGTAAAAGAGTTTGCTTCAAGGAAATGATGAGTTTCATATCATGATGGTAGTTGACTATCAATAATGGCACTATTAAATGAATTTGAAATCAAGAATGTTTTAAAGAATAAAGTGGGCTTTTACTTTAATCTTAAAACATACACCTTAGCATTCTCTAATTACAAACCACAATCTTGATGAGTGGTGAACTGATATGTGTTTCATTATAATTCTTGATATGATCGAAATGGATTTGTAAATTGTATCAATTGTTAGAGTTATGTAAATATAGTGCCCTGGAAAGAAAGTGTATTTACATGTAACTTTATCTTCTTCAGTTACAGTTTTGTAATGAAAATATTTATTATTAATAAAACAAAAG